>VNKC01004167.1:0-104200 GCA_008042775.1 Drosophila pectinifera | reverse complement strand
ATAATTAAGCTTTTAACGGCGAGTTGAACCTTATACTGCATTTTGCTTAAATTCCATTTTTGGCCAAGATATGCTGTTCAGAAGACCCCGGGTTTACGCATTTTTGGGTCCCTAAACGGGGTTTTTTATGTCCTAATTTAAAGGACAACTCAAGGTTAAAAAAATTCATAGCAAAAATAATTAAGCTCTTAATGGTGAATCGAACCTTATACGGCATTTTGCTTAAGTTCCATTTTTGGCCAAAATATGCTGTTCAGAAGACCTCAGGTTTACGCATTTTTGGGTCCCTAAATGGGGTTTTTTATGTCCTAATTTTAAGGACAACTCAAGGTTAAAAAAATTCATAACAAAAATAATTAAGCTCTTAACGGCGAATCGAACCTTATACTGCATTTTGCTTAAGTTCCATTTTTGGCCAAGATATGCTGTTCAGAAGACCCCGGGTTTACGCATTTTTGGGTCCTTAAATGGGGTTTTTTATGTCCTAATTTTAAGGACAACTCAAGGTTAAAAAAATTCATAACAAAAATAATTAAGCTCTTAATGGTGAATCGAACCTTATACGGCATTTTGCTTAAGTTCCATTTTTGGCCAAAATATGCTGTTCAGAAGAACACCTCAGAAAACCTCAGGTTTAAGCATTTTTGGGTCCTTAAATGGGGTTTTTATGTCCTAATCTTAAGGACAACTCAAGGGTAAAAATATTCATAACAAAAATAATAAAGCTTTTGGAAAAATAATGATCTCCAGAAGACCTCAAGTAGCAGATATTTGGGTCCTTAAATCGGCATTTTTATATACTAATTTTTGGACAAATCAAAATTAAAAATATTTATAAATAGCCAAAACAGCCTTAATTTTAAATTTGATATGGAATCAATGTTTATTAACCAGCTCGGAAAAGAGAGAATATCTAAAATCGTAGCGGAACGATCTCATTTAGAATAAAACCGAAATGATATTGATGATGCTGTGCATTTTGGAACGCGATCGTTGAGCGTCGCAATGTTTTTATTTAAGTTGGCATCTAAAATAAAGCATGGCCGGCCCCCGCCAATATTTTGAATATTAACAAGTTAAATAATGCCAAAGTTATATTGATAATTTATTTAAAATTAATATATAATCGAGTTCTTACGCCTTGTTCATGCTTTCGTTTACGCAAAATGACAATTTTACAATTAATTAAATCCTGATCAGTAACAAGTAACAGTAAAACTAAAAACAACGCTAAATGGACTTGAAATATTCAAATAAACATTACATAAACTCCGATGAGGGCCGGAGAAGGATCCTACGGTTGCGCAGCGCATAAGTTCGAGGGTTATCCTCCTCTCCATTGGCGACCGGGTCCGCGCCCCGATCCAGAGATCGACGCTCGGTTGACCCCTCCAGCGACATGTCCTCCTCGCAGTCCTCCAGCTTGTCTGCGCCCACCTTCTCCTCGGTGCTGATGTTGCCCTCCTCGATGGTGAACTGGAATCGGCGAACGCTCTTCTTGGCGCTGAAGATGACGCCGCGGTTCTGGCGTTTCACGGTGCCCGGCGTTTTCAGGATGGAGACGCGCGGTTTCGATGGTGGCGTCTTGGTGGCGTTCTGCTCTGCAGCCGCAATCAGGGCTGTTTTCAGCAACGCATTGGGTGCAATGGAGGAGCGCCCTTCGCCAGTAGACATGCGCAGAACTGTGCGGGCCGGTGAGAAGGATCTGCGGTCTCGCACCACGATTAGGCGGTGCGAACTTCGACGCGAGGGAGTCGATGGGATTCCATCATCTATTGGCGCCTCGTCCATTTTGGTTTTCTTCATGTTCGCATGGGCTTTGCGGAGGAACTGCTGCAAATTGCTGCTGGGCTTGGCCTTTGCTTTCATCTTCATCCTGCGACTAATCTTTGGTTTCGGTATGCCTTCTGTCTGCTCCGGCTTCTTTGCTACCTCGGCAACTGCTTCCGGATCCAGCCAGTCGTTCGCCTTCCAAAGCTCCAAGTTCGCGAAGCGCTTGTCCACGTTCTCGCTCTGCAGCCGCAACATGTCCCACCAGCCCTCCAGATCCTCTGGCTGCACCGGCTTGGTATCCTCGCTGCCATCGTTTGGTAGTTGATTTTTGCACTTAGCTCCAGCCTCGCAGCGATCAATCAGACCTTTGAACTGCATCATCTTCTTCGTGGTTAGCAGGCGCGTCTGACCGACCGTCACGTTTATCATGTCCCCGCCGCCCGTCTCCTGCAGCCGCTCCTCGTTCTCCTTGCTGTAAGCCTCCCACTCGTTGCACAGCGCTTGCAGCCGGGCGATCTCCTCTTCCAGCTGCAGCCGGAAGTACAGAACGGATTCGATGGCCCGGCGTACTTCCGCCGAAGTCTCCTCGTTCTGCAAGTAAAAGCTATTCCGCTTTTCCCGCTCGCTACGGGAGTTAACCTTGCCACGCGAAACGCTCACAAAGGGACTTAGATAGTTGGGCTTGCCCTCAGAATCGCGGCGAGGCGGTGTCTTTTCTGCTCCCTGCATGAGCGTGGCATCACAGTTGATTCGAAGGGAATGTGGCTGTGTCTTCTCTGCTGCCTGCACGAGCGTGTCATCAGCGGCATCTTCTTTAACTGGAAAAGAATGTGAGATTACAGCTAGAGAGGCAGTGTCCATATACTCACCAGTTGTTTGCAGTGGTTCCAAGGCCAAAGACTCGTCCGCCTTTGAATTGGCCACCGAATAACGCGTAAAGTTGAACTTCTTCTTGGACGTCGGAACTGGTTTCTTTGGGCTATCCGAGGGCAGCAGCTGCCGCTTAGCCGAACTGTTCCCGGCTTTTTGGCCAGACGCCACCGGACTCAGCGCGGTGACGTCGCCGAAGGCCTCTAGAAGACTGTTGCTGCAATTGTTGGACTTGTACTGTGTGGATGTGGACTGGGCCAGAAAAGGGTTATCTGTTTGCTCCTCCTCCAGCGGTGTATGTGGCATCAACTCCAAAGTCACTGCCTCAACCAAGTCTGCCTTAAGGTGCGGAAGCTTTCGGGCATTTTCCTCCAGCCTTGTGTATTTGCCCTTTGTCTTCATGACCTTCATCCGTACGGACTGGCTGGCTCCCTTATTGGCTATACCTGCTGCCTTGAATTTGCCTGCTGCCCCGCCTCGAATGGGCTGTGGATTTACTATATTTACACGTCCTCCGGCTGGTGCTCTGCTCGCGGCTGCCATCTCGAACGGCTGAGTCATGACATTGGTCAGTTTTGGACGGGTTTGGGCTGTCGCCCTTGGAGTTACAGTGGGAAGTACTCGGTTTTTCAGGCCGCTGGTTGGTGGAGGCATTTTGGGAGCAATAGCCGCCGTAACAGGAACTCTAGAAGCTGGTCCCACGCCTTTAGTTTTAACTGGTTGAGAACGCACTGCTGCCTTTGGCCTGACCGAAATCATTGGCCTGCTTGCCGGTGTGGCTGAAGGCACCTTCTTGATTGCAACAGGAGCTACTTGCCGTGCCGAAGGAGGAACAGGAGCTGCCTTCCTTGCTGGCACTGGTTTTGCTACAGACGGAACCACAGATGATGGCTTGCTTGCCGGTATGGTTGAAGGCGCCTTTTTGGTTGAAAAAGGAGCTGCAGGAGCTGCTTGTCTCGCCGAAGGAGGCGCTGGAGCTGTTTTCCTTGCTGGGGCTGCTTTATGTACAGACGGAGCCGCGGCTGCTGGCTTGCTTAGCACTCTGGCATTGACTACCGTCTGGAATCTAGCCCTGCCCGGCTGGTTCTCTTTTCCAGCTTCATTCCGTCTCATTGCCTTAACCTTAGGATTGACAACGACGTACAGCGACTGCCGCTTGGGTGGATTAAACACGGCGACGTTATCCTCCTTCTTCGGGTGCGATTGCTGGAGATTGTCGGGCGCGCGAAATACCGCCGATGTGGGAAGCGCAGCTTTATGAAAAGTGCCCGCCAAAGGCTTGACGGGCTGGCCACGCCGCAGCAGCTCCTGCATTTTGTGTTCCTCCTTTCTGGCAGCATTCCATTGTAGGTAGCGTTTCAGGAACTTCTGGTGGCGAGGGGTTTTGCTTTTACTCGGCTGTATCTCCTGGTCCGAATTTGGCTCTTGCGGCTGTTCACTTGGTGCCTCATTTTCCTTGGGAGCCACTTCAGTCGGCGGTTGTGGCTGCGGCTTGACCTTGACCGGAGTGGGACTCGTACTAATGATGCGGTTGTTTTGGAAGCAGTCTTCTCGGTTTTTGGCGCGCCACTCCTGCTGTCGCTCCCTATTGGTCTGGATGTGATTGCGGGGACTCAGCACCAGCGACTGTTCTTTGTACAGTTCCTTGTGGCGCTGCATGACGGCGATTGTGGGGAGTACTTGTATCCAAATGCGGCAAATAAGACTATAGGAAAATACAATCTGGGCGATGAATGTGCCTTCCCGGGCGTCGCTTACTCGATTTGAAAATGGCGAAGCGTCCGACGCTAGAGGTGGAAAAATATCGATGCCAACATCGATATTTTCAAAATATCGATAACATCGATGTTTCTCCATCTCTATCCAACGCGATACCTCCCCCAGTGTGACCAGTCACAAAAAAAACAAATGCAAAAATGCCGGTCGGCCGGCACAACTAGGACGTTTTCTGTTATTCGGTATATATGATCAGTCCAACCGCGGTCACGCTGCCATGAAAATAAAAGTGAATTACATTTTAGCGTAGTATAATGGTATTCACCCCGTCCCTCGCATTTAATTATTGTCGCATTGGCTCGTAGCATTCCCACCCGCAAAATAGTGAAAACCGCGGCCGGCTCGCAAGCGGCAAAAAGCCACAAAATTTCGGCGAAACTTGTACTTATAAATACAAGCGGATCGTGCGTGTGCCGCTCGTGTGAGTGTGTGTGTTTATTGGGGTTACAAAAAATAAAACAAACAACAACGTCACCGAAGCAGCATTGCCAACAGCAAGCACCCACGCCCTAGTTTGTCTAAAATATATATATTGCCAAGATTGGGCAGTTGAATTTATGCGGAACACTCAGTTTCTGGGCACAACAAGTTAGTGCCAGCCAGGGCTTAATTGCCTTTGCGGTACCTGCTTTTCCCTGAATTTCCAAATTGCATGCTGCTGGCAACGCTGCCACGCTCACACACACCCACATACGACAATACCGACACAGACACACGCGAAGAGCGAGCGAGCGAGAGAGCGCTGTGTTGTCGCCGCCGCCGCCTGTCATTCTGTGTTGCTGCTCTGCCTGGGCATGTCGGTGTATTTTTAATCGCTTTCCTCGCCTTTGCCCAAGAATATTATTAAGCAGAAAATCGCGCCGCCGTCGAACATCCATGAGTTATTGTTTATATAATGCGCGGAAACTAATAACGAAATCGCTTCGTTTCGTTTTTATTTCAACAGCACTAGTAGTGTGACGAGAGCGAGGCGAGAAATCCAACCTGCCCATGTATGCTGTGTGTGACTGTGTGTGTGTGGTGCATCAAGGCTGATAAAGCAAGAGCAGAATAGCAAGTAGCAAATAGCAAATACCCAATAGCCATAGACTAAACTTAACTAAACTAAACTGAAAGTGACTTCGAGCGTTTGCAATTACGCACAACAAGCAATCAACGCGCAGCAATGGAAGCGATTGCCAAACACGACTTCTCCGCGACTGCCGAGGACGAGCTGAGTTTTCGCAAAACTCAGATCCTAAAGGTGAGTTCGCCCCCCATCAGCATTCATAATGAACAGATTTATGCATAGTGTTCGCCAGGGGGAAGGCGGGGACAGGGATTGCATGCATAATCTCTGCACTGTCGCAGCCTTCCTGCACTGCCTCCAGGTCGTTGCCTTAACCCACATCCTAAGCCCCCAGACGGTCGGATTTTGTTACCAAATCCCGACAAAGATATAAGCTGGGAAAGCGGTTCAAAGGTGCATCCGCAAGAGCCAACACCAAAGGATTACCATAGGCACAGTGACTCACCACCGGGCCGCAAATGCTCTCACAAAAAACCCCATGAATATTCCCATATAAATACGGTTTATGGTGGGGATACCCGTTCTGGAAATTTGTGTGTTATTTTAGTCTTTATCGCAGTTTTTACCACATATTCCTTTATTTATTTAGTTATTTTCATGTTCGTTTCCCATAAAATATAACATATCTGTAGTGATGCCAAAACCTTTATTGTGTAGTGATTTAAGCAAGTTTAATTAGATTTTACAGATTTTAATTGCATAAATCTGATAAATGAATAAAAAGTCAAAAATATAGTATTATTAAATATCTTGAAACATATTAAAAATCAAATTTCTTAGTTTCTTGTAGTTGAGTTAATGAAAATTGTTAAGATTCATATTTAGAGTATTCTTATTCCAGAAGAAGCTCTATATCTTCAAGATTCTTAAAGGAAACTAGTTTTATTAGCAGAAGGGAACCATTTATTACTTCTCTAGACAACTCTAATTTAATTTGCAGCATATAGTAGCTCTAATTTGAGCTATAGACACGTTTATACAAGGGTAACTGACTCAGACATACAGCATGTATCTTAGCTTTTGCGGAACTATAGATGGCACATCCGATCTGAGTTGCTGGCTAGCCAAGGCTTCAGTTTCTTGCAGAAGGCTGCTGCTGCTGCTGCCCAGCCTGCGCGATTCGATCTGTTTTTCGCCTTTCCGTTGCGTCTCCTCCAGGTGCTAGCTAGAGCCGTCCTATGCTCCTGGGCCAGGCCCTTTGTTTTGGCTGGCGAATTTTCCGGTTTCTTGTTGCCAGGGCGCTGTAAGCTGATTTTCGTTGCAGCAACTGTTGTTGGAGCAGTTGCATGGCGATGGTGTTGCTGTGGCTGTGGCTGCGGCTGTTGGTGTGTCTACCTTGTCGTAGGTTAGTCACAGCAGGAGGAGCCCAGGCACAATACCCACAGTCACTGGCATAGGCAGGTTTTTTTGTGCCTTTTGCATTTTTCAGTGTGCCTCTGCTGGGCCTATGCCTTGCTGATTGATGGTGTCAATGACTCGCCAAAGAAGCTTCCTTTATCGGTGCCCGAAGGTCAAGTGTGTGCGTTGCACTCGCCCATTAGATAGTCCACGGCTAGCTGCTTAAGGTTCCTAGCTCTTTAGCTGCCTGCTCTGGCATCATTAAGTAAACAACTGATAACCCAGGCCGTAGCCTATTACCATTTGGTGCGATGGTGGAGGAGAAGGAGAAGCACACCAGTGGATAATCGCCGGAGATACCAACAGTTTGAACTTGGTGCTTACTCACTCGATATCGTCGATGGCCTTATCTGAAAAGATTCCCAAACTCACACACAACACACACCGATAGAGGAAACACACACGCGGGCCCCCCTTGTGAATCATCAAACACTTCATTTCATTCCATTTCGGACCATTCCAGAAACTGGTTTCTTGAACGGCAAATTTCTTGGATATTTCGAGTTTAGTTTTCTGAGAACCATGCTCGGCTTGTGCCGCCTCGAGTTCTAACGGATTCATGACACAGAAAAGCCACGTTTTATCATAACAAAAGCTCGAAATTGAAATGGAAATGGAAATGGGATTCTAAGTTCAACTTTCGCTTGCCGCGAAAACAATGAAAAGTGAACGACGTTCGTGTCGGTTTGACACTTTCCAGCGTACAGAACCCGCGCAGTGGCACAATAGCCATTTTTCTCTAGTAATTACATAAACCAGCGAATTGATAAAAACAATCATGGCCACTACGTGCCAGCTCTCGGAGAGCGCCGCGCAAAAAATATTTATGCATTTTCCAACTGCCCAGGCAGGCACACATTCCACCGTACCCGCCCGTACACCGAACGAAAAGGGATCTAAACAATGGTCAAATATGAGGTTAATTCGTTAGAAGAAAACTTGATCATAAACATGATCTTTCTCTGTTTCTTATGAGTATAAAGTTTAAGTCTCATAATACTTACCCCTTTTATCCCTTCTTTATTAGTCATAGGGTAATAATAAATATCTTCAAGATCTTCAAGTCAAAATCAATAGATACATCCCAGATAAGTACTATTTCCTTCTTTATTAGTCAAAGGTTAATAATAAATATCTTTAAGATCTTCAAGCCAAAAACAATAGATACATCCCCGATAAGTACTATTTCTTTGTGTGTATAAGAGTCGCGAGAAAACTGTCTGTAATACGCGACGGAACCGTGGAAATGAATTTCTCGACGGCGGCGGGTGCTAGCTGTATTCAATGAATGAAACAAGCTAAAAATAAAATAAATATACGATGAACAATGTCTGGGTGACAGATGCGGGTGGGATCGGTTATGGGGGATGGATTAGAACTATAGAGCTATGCCAATTAGCCCGTCCAGATCCAGCTGAGCGGGCCCTGCCGCATTGCCACTGCCATTACCCACTGCCAACAACGATAAAAACAATAATTGAGTTTTACATAAGCCGGAGAATTGACTTGACACCCCCCAACATTGCCCGAATTCCACCCACAATCCGTCGTGCGAAAATTACCCGAAAAGAAGAAGAAGTTTGTTTCGACTGTGGAATATCTCCTATGTTTACTTTTGTATACTGATTGAAATACCCGATGATGACTAGGAATCGATGAGGCATTCATTGGGATAATTATATAAATTGCTAATAGGGTAGTGAATAAACCAACAAACCCAGAACCAATGTGGTTACACAGTATCACAAGGGGAGTAGCAGGCGCTGTTTTGTGACTCATTTGAATGCCATTCCATTATTTCGACTCCATGAACGTTATTGGGACTCGGCGCAAACTTGCCAAATAACTCAAGTACTCATGGAAAAATCTGTTTAGGAGAGAGACAGAGCAGGAAAAAACACGTAATAACGCTAACTACGTTATGTACTTAGGGCTTCTTTTATTTAACGGAAAGGAACTGACTCAAGCCAGTGCGTGGGCGGAATCCTGACCTTTTACTCAAGATATGTACATATTTCCGACGTATTTGTGGGAAGATTTCCTTGAAGAAGAAAAACAAACAATGAGGCGAAACATGTAGGCTGGCTGGCTGGGGGGCAGATTGCGGCTCAGGTGGAGCTGGAGGTCGATGGCAACCGATGTCGTCGACTGATTGACAGCGCGATTCATTCATGAAAAAGCTTTGCTCAGCACCTTCGACTATGGGAATTCCCAACAAACCACACAAAAAACGGATGCAGAGATACTCTCGTGGCCAATTCCATTTTGACTTTTGGCAATTGAAATTGAGAAAGAAATCATAAAAGGCGCCGGTCTGCTGGGAGGCTGGCGATTACGTAGCCCACTTGTTGTGCCATTTTGGCATTTGGCTAAAAGCAAGCCCATTAGATACACAAAAAAGTGAAATTCGACCACTCCGAGCCGCCGTTTCACTTAACATTCTTATCACATGCCAGCCATAAGCTTGTTTACTTTTAGCGTCAGCCAGGCAAAAGATACGAGAATAGAGGAGCGATAACAGAGATATACTTCCCAGGGCATAAGCCTATCTTCTTGATTGGGGACTGACACAGTTTTCGGCTCGCAATCAACAGACAATTGAAATTGTTTATCGAAACCTCTGGAGAATCGGGCCGGGCCAGTCGCCAATGAACAAAGCGGAAGAATGCCGTCTCGACTGAAACCCCCTTTGTCTGGGCGACTTAAAGGGGTGCGGCCTTTAAAATTTAAACTCCAGAAGCAGCAGCAGCTTCTAAGAAAACATTCGAGGGTCATATTACGTATTCAATATGTGGATTACAATTGATTTGATGTGGAAAATAAATTAAAATCACTGATTTTTAGACATTATTAAAGATTTTCAATTATAATTGTATTGGCTTTGGTTATGTACTGTGGAGCACTATGGGGCCCTCTGCGGGAGTCTTGTATTAGACTATAATAAGAATCTAATGCTTAGCTATTTAAGTGAGGACTTTGAGATATAAAATCAGATTTAGTTGGTCCTGACATTCCTATAGGATACAAAAAAACGCATATAGTTGTGTCTGATGAAAACTCTTATTAATGACATTTTTAATACAGTGTCATAGCCGTATAATTAATGGAGATTTTTATACAGTGTCATTAATCAATAATTGATATTTTATTACAATAAGCTTGACAGTATTTATATATATAGGAATACTACAGTAATTACTTTATTTTGCTCAATTGCAGCTTGCTAGAATCTAATAATAACATCAAATAATACACCTAAGAAGGCTTACCTTGCATTGATTTTCATTAATACTCATACAATCCCTCTCTTTACAGATATTAAATATGGAAGATGATTCAAATTGGTACCGCGCCGAGTTGGAAGGAAAAGAAGGCCTTATACCCAGCAATTACATTGAAATGAAAAATCACGAGTGAGTAAAAGCCATTATCCTTCAAGCAGGAAGCAAACTAATGATGATGTAATCTATATATAGTTGGTACTATGGTCGCATCACTCGCGCCGATGCCGAGAAGCTGCTGTCGAACAAACACGAAGGCGCCTTTTTGATACGCATCAGCGAATCCAGTCCCGGCGATTTCTCCTTATCAGTCAAGTGAGTTTACTCCTTAATCCCATCATCCATCCACTGAACTGACCTTTGATCTCTCTTGTATCGCATGACAGATGCCCCGATGGTGTTCAGCATTTCAAGGTTCTGCGCGACGCCCAAGTGAAATTCTTCCTCTGGGTGGTCAAGTTCAACTCCCTCAACGAACTGGTTGAATATCACAGGACGGCGAGCGTGTCACGGTCGCAGGATGTCAAATTGCGTGATATGATACCTGAAGAGGTGGGTTTGGGTTCTCGCCGCATAGACAGGCAGATTTATTTTAGAACACACACAAATTCCGCACAACTCATTGAGGTCATACCACCCACGCCATCCATCCAAACTATAAACAAACCGTGATGATGCCAACTAGGAATGAAAATGATTCTCACGCTCTCTCTTCCTCGATTTCTATGTTGCAGATGCTCGTGCAAGCACTGTACGATTTTGTGCCACAGGAATCCGGCGAATTGGACTTCAGACGCGGCGATGTCATCACCGTCACAGACCGCTCCGACGAGAACTGGTGGAACGGCGAGATCGGCAATAGGAAAGGAATCTTCCCAGCAACTTATGTGACGCCATATCATTCATAATAAGATAACATCTAAGGATGAGGGACACACTCTCCTCTCTTCCCCGACAGCAACAGCAACTGCAATAACAGCAAGAAGAAAGGAACTAAACACAAATTTTAAATATTTATATACAAGAGAAACGAGAGAAGGATGAACATCGTATATACAACACACACAAGTCTAGCTTATATAAGCCGAATAATGCATTTTTTTACGTTTTGACGTTTTTTGATAAAACAGAAACAGCAGAAATACAGTAACGATAGAGGAGACACCATTACAAAATCATAGTTTCATAGCAACTTAGCTACAACAGAGTGACAGAGCAACAACCGAAACCACACTTGCACTTTACAAGTCTAAACTAAGATATGTACATTTATTTCTAGGCCTATAGCTGCTGCCGAGCGGGAAGCACTTGATCTAAGCTCTAGCTCTGGCCTCAGCTATAGGCCCATGCAAATATGTCTACATATGAGATGGCACTATTATTATTATTATTGTAAACAAAACGATTTTTGATATAAATATATTATATATATATAATTTAAGTTTCGATAAAGAGAGAAGAATATTTGTCCTGTGCTTCGAAGCGAGTCGAGTGTGCTCTTTAGTTTATTCGATGTTCTCGAGGGAGTAAGCACTTATATTATTATGATTACGAATTACACAAAAACAAAACCTATATTGCTTAACAACAAATTGATAGAGAAAACAAAACAAATTCACTATGAAAAAAACAAGAAAACGTTTGCCTAAATGTCTCAAAGCTGAAGACAATTAAAACAAAATTTATATTATTATATTACCACGTAACTTAAATTAATTTTTGCATCGCTGGTTACTATATACATACGCACGCATCTATGATTAAACAAAATATGTATCCTGCATAATGTAAATCGAACGATATTAGGCCTCGGCTGCACATGCACTCGATTATTGTCATATTTTTAAAACTTTGTCAGTCCCCTTCTCTGTTATTCTTTTTTTATTATAATTTTTTGTATCGTTTGTATCTTGTTCTCTCTCAACTTCGCCACCAACTCGATTATAGATGAGAAATATAAATCATTTGTGACATGTGTAAAAAGTTTCAAAACAGCTGCTATATATCATATATTGTGCTATAAATTAATAAATTACTACTACTATTTATAAAATACGGGTTTTCACAACCTCATCACAGCCACAAGCGTCGTTTTTCAGCCACATAACTACATAATTTATATGCATAAACAATGTAATAATGAGAGTTGCCAATATAAAGTAATTGAAACAAGAAAATGCGAAATACGAACATTTTAAGCCTATTTTTTTATCTACATATATATAATATATCAAATCAAATACAATTTATACATTTTCCTAATATCCAAACAAACACGACGATGACGATGAAGACGAAGATGCCTCATGGGATAGAAACAACATAAGAACACATCAAAAATAACTTTTGATAGGCCATAGTTTATATACATAAGCCACAATATATATTTAATGGGCACACGGCAGCTGGACGCGCGACTTTTGTACTTTTTGAGCATATTTAGAGCAGGCGAAGAGCGAGCGTACACACATTTCTCGGCCAAGAACCAGTAGAAGCCGCATATTTAAACATTAATTCGAATCGTAACAATAAAGCAGGCAAATGACAAGGTTTAGATATTAACTAAAAGCGAGAACACACAAAATGAAACATTGCATACGGTATGTTAAGTTGAGGAAGTAATTTAAGCAAACAAACTGATTTATCTAATAAAAACTATGGTATAAAAATTTGAATTTGAATTTGATTGGAAGTCAAGAAATATCGATAGGTTTGTGTCGATATTGGTATATTTTTAGTGACAGAAAATACTAAGGCCTCTGTTAATTCATCAACTGTCGAGCTGGTTTGTTTGGGTCTTGTTGACTCTGCGTTTTGTGTCACTCCTACATAAGCATTAGATCAAACCATTGGAAAATATTCCCACAACATAAATTTTAATGCTTTCTTTTGATGGCGTACAAAATTAACAAAAACTCAACAGTATAGTGAAATAGGGTTGCGTCTGCACTAAGCGGCTTAAAAAGTACATTTCTTCATGCCATTTTCGAACTGACGCCCCACAGTCACACTGGGTCAAATGGAAATAAGAAAAAACTAGACAGTCGTCCAATTAAGTTAATTTTGCTAAGTAAACATACAAGTGCAGAGTCGGCGCGCGCAACCACATACTCGTACGGTCGACCCCCAATAAAGTGTTCACCCACGCAAAGAGTGCCGGATTAGTAGTTTCGCCAGCTCAGCGCTCCACGTGTGGAAATCTTGCCAAGGAAAGCCCCGAGGCACATACACATACACATCTATAAGCGCGAAGCGAGGAACACGTATACAAATGCGCGCGAGGGAAAAGCGCTAGGTCAGAGGAAAGTGAAAAGTGAAAAGCGCGTGCGATAGCACTCAGGGATTTGACATCGTCATCGCAATCGCACGTAACATAATGAAGATGCCGCTGCTCGCGTACCGGGAGAAGCACATTCTCAGCGCCCAGCAGCTGCGTAAGCTGAGCGAGCACAAGTACTCGTGCTTCAGCGCCAGCCTCCTTGATCCGCTGCTGCAGCCCTGGTGGAACTGGCTGGTGGCCCAAACGCCCCTCTGGCTGGCCCCTAATCTCATCACCATCGTGGGCCTCATCCTCAATGTGGTGACGACGTTGATATTAATTTGGTAAGTCCTACCCCCCGAACCAGAAAAACAAATGCGAATCGCTCTTGCCGGCGTGTGTGTGAGCACTTTACAGCACTCTCTCTCTCTCTCTCTCTCGACCCTCGAAAATTGCAGTTTTCACTTGTTTTGTTTTTGGCTTTTCATTGCCGCCGCCGCTGCTTTATTTGCGAGTAAATTTCCATCAAAAATATGCGGGGATTAGTTTGTGACTGCATCAGCTGTTGTCTTCAATATTTGCCATCACCTGTCACTCTCGGTTTTTCTCGATCTTTATGGCTTTTTGGCAAGACATTTCCCTTTTTAAAACCTAGATTTCATTAGATTCTATTTATTAGGGACTATTTTCTATGTTTTTAAAGAGGTATTTAAAACGTTTCTTATGTTAGTCTGAACTCTGGACTCTCTTTGAAACCATTCCATGCCTTTAGGACTGCCTTTAAATTGACAAATAAATACATTTATCGAAATCATATTATCATATTGTTAAATTCACACACACTTATCGATATCAAATCAAAGTAAAACTAATTCACAACATAAAATCAGGCGACTAGCGCGGTTCGTTTCATAATGCGTAGCGATAGCGTATCATTCCATAACTACTACTAAATAACTGAGTAAGTGGGTGGGTGGAGAGGCAGGGGCAGAGGCGGCGGATACGGCAGACCCCCTCCCGGGGCGCGGACACCAGCTTATGCCCGCGATAAGATAGCGAGGGCGTCTCGCCACTTTTCCCCCTACTCACACTACTTACGAACTGAGCGAAATATAAGTAGTCACAATCAACGTCGTCGCTTGTTGGCGCGCTGCTATGACGCATTTCTTTCAGCCCGCAAAAGGCTACTTAATACAATAAGTAAATAAACAAAGGCTGGGCTAATCTCTCTCTGCATCAAAAGAGTTGATGAAATACTGCATTGCATTTACCAACCAAACCCCATTGCAGGTGCCAAAGATATAAAAGATGTGCCAGAAAATACAAGGACACAAGGTTCACTCGAGTTAACCCCCGGGGTCGGTCACATTTCCATTTTTCCAATTGTTAGCCGCTCAATTGGGATACCGCGTATACCTTTGATTGAATTAGAATGACAATTTGCATAAATAATTGATTTTTATGGGCCGTCCAAACTAAAGTCCGATATTTAGACATGTTACGCTTCGCTAAGCAGTTTCTTTTTAGCGGAACAAAAGTTGTAGCAATTACAAGAATTATATTTGAGAGTTATAACTTTCACTCTGGTGAAAACCTTGAATTTCTATAAGATCTAGGCCAGAAAGGCGAGTGAATGAGTCTCTGATCTTTCTCACTCAGTTTTTTCGCTATAAAGAGATGAAAAAATCGTAAATCTTTGAGAGCCCCTAATAAATAGCACCTATTTGCGAGTATAAGTCAGTTGTAAACTGACTTAAAGGGGCAAGAGTCATTTGTATTTAATTATAGCTAATAATTTTCCGTAGGCTTTTAGGCAGGGAACATTCCATTTCCCCTTCTATGGCCTGATTGCCCCAAATGTCACTTACTTTGCTGTGAGAGTGATTCACCTTCATTGCTCTGCGCTCACGTGTCTGTTTGTTATTTATAGACTATATAATACATGGCATAGGATCTATATATTCATTCACAAAACCTCGCCAGAAAGAACCGACCGGTTTATTATTCTACTTTTGTTTGCACTTATTGTGTATTTGTTTTAATAATTTTCGCTATTTTTTTGCCATTAAACCAGGCAAACAAACTGTTGCCAGCCCAGACCGCTGCTGCTAGCTGAACTTGTCTAGGTCAGTGGGACTCGGTAAAGCAGCGTAGTCAGCTTTTGTACTATGATTCAGCTGGAATCGGGCGGTTTAGCTTAGTTCGACTTCTTTGCGGGTCTTTTGCCTGCCGAAATTCCTAAGCCGGAACCTCAGAAACTCAGCTGACTTGGCGACATTGCCGAGGAGATAGCGGGCGGCCTGCTGCTTATCGGGGAAGCAGCCGCTGCTATTATTATTTTTAACCTAATGATAATTAAGACACTCGGCTTGGGAACTTTGCTCATCAGGCGATCCTATGTTCACTGACGTCAGACCAGCTCCGACCTGGGATTGGACTACTGGCTAATGGACTTGAAACGCACGAATCGCTCAAAAGCTAAGGCTGATTGCTTTGACTGCAGCTTAATTCGCTTAGCTGTTCATTATTCATTTGCAAAACCTTAAACACAAGCTAAACAATAATTAAAGGTATTTCTAGAGCAAAGAACATAATGGTTACTTTTCTTACAATTAACTTACATTGCTAGGTCTAGTTTTCTCCATACCAAGCTATGGAGCTATTAAAATAATCACATTTTCTGATACTATGTTAACAGCTGTTATCAGTCGTTAGCCCCAGTTTTCTAATTTTATAATAAAAAAAGGCAAGACAAAGTACACCAATTCTTTCTAATCTGACACACATGATCCCTGAATCATGGATCACATCTCACACACATCTAATTTACTTTTCTGACTACAGCTACAGTCCAAATGGCGTGGAGGCTCCACCACGTTGGACCTGCCTTCTGTGCGCCTTGGGTCTATTCGTCTACCAGAGTCTGGACTCCATTGACGGAAAGCAGGCACGCCGCACAAATACATCCTCACCGCTGGGCGAGCTCTTTGATCATGGCTGTGACTCTATATCCACGGTGTTTGTGGCCTTGTCGGCATGCATCTCGTGCCAGCTGGGTCACTATCCCAACTGGCTGTTCTTTCAGGTGAGTCTAGAATTAGCACAGCTTAGCAGAGCCACATAAATCCAAGATCTCTCTTTCAGTGCTTCTGCGCCATAGCCCTCTTCTACTGCGCCCATTGGCAGACCTATGTGTCCGGAACGATGCGTTTCGGGCGAATCGATGTGACGGAGGCGCAGTTCTCGATCATAGCCATACACCTGATATCGGCTGCCCTGGGTCCCGAGATCTGGCTGACCAAGGTAGGAGAGGTTCATAACTGAGTCACCGAAGATCGAAGCTCTTTATTTCCGGAAGTTTTTTGCATTTCCTTTTACTTTTATTTGATATTTAAGCGTACTTTTAAGCGTTATTATTTTTGTTACGTTTACCTTAGAGTTTAGAGTTGAAGTTCCATATTTAGGCTGCGTAGGATTAAGCTAGGCAACTGTTGCTGCTTGGCCCAGCGGCTGCCTTAAGTTCTGTTCTGTTCTAGTCGTCAGTTGTGTGCATTTTGGTTAAGATTTTGCGTGATATTTGATTTATTTTGAGTTTCGGCATAAAACCCCATATGTTTTCCATTTATACAGCATGGTTTCTCCGATAAAGGTTAGGTTCTTGAGCCCAGAACAGAACACACAACTCAGAGTTGAACCTAGGGATAGTTTCTAATTTATAATTTAACCCAATGTTCAGTAATTGTAATTGTCTAATAACTTTTACTTCTATGTACATATAATGCGTACTTCGCGCGCTCTCTAAACGCTCTCTAAACCTGCCGAAAATGCCAAACACAAACAAACACAAACATTAACACACCAGATCGGCATTGGCGGCATTGAGCTTTGGTATGGGCCGGCAATGACGACCATTGTGTGCGGTCTGCTCTCCCTAACTTATGTATTTTCCGTCATTAAAGCCGGTGGTGTTGGCAAGAATGGCTCGACAGTTGCTGTAAGTCCTAACACACACTACACACAACACACAAACACTACTATTACACACACTTAACACTCAACACACACAAAACAAAAACTATTTTGGCTCCTCAAAGATAAAGGAAAAACCGAATTTAATTTGAGATTTTCGCTGACTAGCTCAGCTGAGTTTTCGAGGAAGGTGCGTGGCGTGAGGATACTTCCCTTAACCCCCTCAATCCCACTCTATTTAACCCCCAACTGCCCCAACTGCTTGCCTATTTAATTTGTGCCGTTGTTGAAATTCTTGTTCATGTGTCTTTGGTTTTAACGGCGAAGCTGCTGCAAAAATAATACTCCTGCTTTGTTATTACAAACAGACTTGGTATATTCGGAAGCAAGAAGCGAGAGCATGCCCTAAAACAATAAAAAAGCAAACACAAATACACACACTATAATAATAACAATTATTGGAGGCTGCTGAATGCAAAATTTAAGTTAATTCTTAGCTATTTTTACTATCAAAATTAATCTATGTATTGGCCCTGTCCCACTGTCCAGCTATGTGACATTAATTGGTCCGCCTATATATATTTACTCTCTTTATGTCTTTATATACTGTCTTCCGGTTACGGATCTATTACCCACTTAACCCAAAACGTAATCTTAAACATCTATACTATTATCTCTATGTATTCACCTTAAGGATAGATCGTAAGTAAGAGTTAACTGAGTTAACTCCTTAACTGAACCCCAAACATATCCCCCAAAATTATTCCCCTTTCATCCCAACTCTGAATGTGGTCGAAGATTCTAAATTTTATTATTGTTTTTCTTTGCAATCTTTCATCTTCTTTACTTAGATACCAATCGTGGGCCTTTCATGGAATTATACAATATTAGTATTTATCACCTTCGGTTATACCTTGAATATAATCAATTTCTTAAAAATGTTCACTCAAGGCGGCAGTGGCAAAAACGGCTCCTCAGTTGCTGTAAGCATTATTGCACCCGCCTCTCATGACGATAGCGAGGCGAACAATTAATTATTACCCAAAAGTGTTACATATACTAAGATCAGTACAAGAAAACTTAACTCGACTAACTCGAAGCGAAGCCCTCTTCCCGGAGGGTGGAACATTATTAATCCGTAGCCCACCCCGCCCCCAACCATAACATCTAATCTAATAATCCTTGGTTGACTTATTGCTTTTGGTTCCTACTAATATCCGTTTTGCATTTCGATTTGGATTTCAATTTGGATTTCGGTTTGCAGTTTCCGCTCGTTATCGGTGGTGGAGGGCTCTGGAATTCGGTTTGGGCCTCTCACTCGACCTAATCTCTTGCTCTCTTACTCCTCATATATCGACCAGCTTGTCCATGGTGCACTCGTTTCATTGGAAGACATTGAAAAGCATGAAATGCGGCTGCTTGGGTAGATATTAGGCATTCAAGAGCCGGTTTCTCGTATCACTGTTAATATTTCTCGGACAGATAAAGTTCCTGCTAAGAGCTTACATTAACCGGGACTCCCGACTTCCCTGACAAGTCATTTTCGGCTCGATAAAATGACAGCTGACAGCTAACTGAAGAAAAGACGGAAGTAATCAAAGCAACGCTGAGCTTGCGCTTTACAGCACAATTCGAAGCTGCACTCTGTTAACCAATCTTTTTCGTTCAGATAATTGCTTTTACGACAAGTTTATCTATGCTTAACCTTTTTCGGACAGTAAGCTTTCAGGAACTTTAACAGTTCGACGAGAAACCGACCCTAAGTGGTATAATTTATTTATTATCCTTTCTTAAGCAATAGAATATTAATTTTAATGCACTTAAATCTGGTAACTAGTTATAATAAAGCTTTAAGTTTGTATACGGCGCACCTGTGTGATCTCGAAAGACTTCTGGAATAAAAAAGTGTTTCCTGCCAATTACAAGTAAATAAATTTTAATGCGTGTCGTTCTTTTCTTCCCCACGCAATCAATCAATCAATCAATATCGAACCTATTTACCCCATAAACCTTGACATTGGCAGCTACCATACTTCAACTGCGAAGCGCGCTTTCTGCCACTTTATGTGGCCTGCGGCATTGATTTGATATTGGCACTGCGCTACTCGAACTGCATTCTGACCGAGGGTTGTGGCAAGAATGGATCATCGGTTGCAGTAAGAACTAACACATACGCTTAACCACTTCTCTCGGAGAACACACTCTCTCTGGCTAGTCCTTGTCCTCGTGTGCAGTGCGTTTCGAAAAACTTTGGTATACCAAACTGGGCCACCTGTCCACAGTCCTATGGGTTTTAAACGCACTGTAACTCGGCTCCAGTAGCGCACAAGTTGAGATCCGAATTGTTGCCTTATAGTCCTAACAATGCTATCTTATACTATCGATTCACACGTGCATGTCCAATGTTTTTGTTGTTAACTATTATTTATAATTTATGTAGCTTGTAAGTGTCTCCTTTTGGTGGCTGTTGCTTGGCATGTGTGCTGTAATTGTTTGGTAAATTGGCTTTATATACCGACACTCTGACATGCATTTTAAAACCCATAAAACCCACAAAAATACCCACAAATCCACCACCCCACCACCTACCCGCCCACACACCCGCCCAATAGCGCTAGACCGTGTAAATAAAAACATGTAATAAACAAATTGTAAGCGCACTTTGCCCTCTGGCTTAATTCCGGAGGGGAAAGTGCCGTGCCCTAAAACACTTAAAAAAAAGCCAAAAGAATTTTTGATCACTCTTTTGTTTGTTTTGCACTCGAATTGTTGTGACCTTTTGCAAACTGTGCCGTAAATCACAATTAACTTATAAACCTCGTTGAGAGCCAGTCCTCCTCCGACGGCGACACTTTGCAAGATTGCAACAAGAGTCCCCAATGAGCCCGACTAATCCAATTTCCACCTTTCCGGATAAACACAGGGCACCAGTGTGCTGTCGCCGAGCATTCCGCTTACGCTGGTGGTGCTGCCCGCCTTGATGATTGCCCAGAAGTCGCCCCAAAACATCTTCACCGAACACGCCTCGGTGTACATCCTGGCCTTTGGAATGGTAGCCGCCAAGGTCACCAATAAGCTGGTGGTGAGTAGTGTTCAGTCTCAGGAATGTTTATATATGTCGAATATAAGTACTCGCTTCTTACAACTCGGTTAATTAACTACATTACTTCCACAGATTGCCCACATGACCAAATCGGAGATGGATTACCTGGACTGGTCGCTGCTCGGCCCCTCGCTGCTGTTCCTCAACCAGTACTTCAACTGCGTCGTCCCGGAGATCTGGCTGCTGTGGTTCACCTTGATATGGGGGACCCAGGATCTGCTGCGCTACTGCGCCCAGGTTTGCCTGGAGATCTGCCAGCACCTGCGCATCGATCTCTTCCGAATACCGTACACGCCCAAGGGCGTGGCATCGCATCCGGCCACCGCCTCCGTGAGCAGCCAGAGCAACTTTGGCGGTGCGGACAAGAATGGCGGCGCAGCGCATCGAAAGTCGAAGAGCAAACCGCACTAGGTTCTTTACATTAATTAGTTTTCTTTTTACCAATTAACGTCGTTAGAGATGGGAGGGGGGATGTGATGATACTCACAGGAGGAGGAGGAGCAGTCGTCGCAGGAATGTAATATGAAATACCGTAAACACAACCCAACAAAATTCACCGTCGTCAATGTTTAAACAAATAGCAAATCGAAATGAAACGAAACAAGACAAGAGATAGAAGAAGGAGGCGCGATGACGAAGTAAAATGTTGCTCCTAAACTTTAAGAGATAGTTTACAACCTGTGTGTTGTTGTAGCAAATGGCTAGAGCAGGTGGCTAGAGGTGAGGAGCTGCTGCGGGGAGAAAAGAACTGTTGCAGTCTCCGATATCAATTATAAATGGCTATATATATAAAAATATACCTATAAATATATATATATATATATTTTGTATGATTGTGTAAGTTGTAATAAATCTAGATGGCAGTATTTTTACTGTGCTAAACACACACCCTACACACGAATGCCAAAAAGAAAGCAGATTAGGAGCCCAACTAACCATAGCTAATACTACACACGTTTTTGGCGCGATGAAAGCTCAATTTACGTTTAAGTTCCAAGACGACCGATGTATCCATCCCACGAAAACCACAAAAACAAAGACAGAAATTAACAGAGCAGATGCAATCCTCGGCTGACCCCGAGTCTGTCTGTAGTATATATCTATTCATGTTACTCGTATTTAGTGCTTAGTTTCCTACTCATCGGGGCCGTGACATTCTAAATGTGTGACTCACTACCTATACCTGTCCCTATCCTGACTCTAGGCCCGTAATTTTAGAGCGTTCCGTTCCTTTCGCGTGACTACTTCTTATGCGTCCTAGCTAAAAAATTAAACCCAACACATATTTGTAGCGCGCTCGGCTCGGTGCCGGCAAACTTTATAGTTAAACTATTATGGATTATGTTTTATGTTGTACAAGAAGATGAAGGAATTTGAGATGAAACAAACTGAAAACACTACAAATAAAACGAATTGCAAGACAAATGAGCCACTATACGTCTTTCAATGGAATCTGGGGTTATATGAATAAGAAATACTTTGGGGTTTTGATCTTATAAAAAGGTCGACAAGTGAGATTATCGGTATATAATATATAATATATATAATTCATAAACGTGAAAAAAGGAACAACTTTACTTTGGTTTGTATACAACACTCATACATACACTCATTTCCTTTTCATTTATGACCTAATTTATATTATTATGTGCACACATGAATTATCAACATGAATTAACTTTATATTTGAAAGAATTTTGTATATAATTGCTTATATATATTACTAAACGTAACAGAACTTAACTACTTATTAATGGAAGATCCTTTCACTAACTAAAAGTGTTTACAAATTGGTAAATATCGCTTAAAAACTAAAAATATCTTGGTTTTAAAGCACGGTTCCAGTTCGCCTTTCAGGTATCATATTTTTTTAAGTATCCTTTAAGTATCTTTTGTTAATATTCAATGCTCCTATTAATCAGGCTTAGCTGCGGAAATGGCGAACGTCAATCAGGTAGGCTATCACCACCATATCGCGCACCTCCAGAGTCACGCGACCGCGATGATGGGTGAGCAAGTAGGCGTCCTCGAAGCGCTGTGTCAAGTAGAGCTCCGTCGCCTCCTGCAGCACCTTCAGGGCTCCCTCGGTTATCCTCGGTGCCGCTTGATGAGGTAACTTCAAGATCAGCTCTCGCACCAATCGAGAGAACGGCAGCCGGGGTATTAGCGGAGTAGTACGTGCCTGAAGGATGCGGATCTCGCGCTTCAGCCGGTTGGCCCTGCTCACGGGTCCGCGCTGCTTGCGCCGTCTCGGTGGGTTGGCTGGTGCTTGCCTCTGACTGGAGTTCTGACGAGGTTGCGGCGGGCGATTCTCCTGTCCTTCCTCTGGGCGGCTGGAGCGGGGATTCTGCGGTCCCAGCGTCGCAGAGCGGCGCTTGTTGACGTCTTGCAGCGTGAGTTGTCTGGTGCTGACTTCAAGATCGTAATCGTCGTCCAAGGAGCCGTAACTGGAGCTGCTTGTGCTAGAGTTCTTATCGCCCTGCGATTCTTTGACCCTCAGAGCTCGCATGTTTTCGTGTCTTTAGAAAATTATACGTTTCCTTTTAAATGTCGGAAGTGTGGCCGTATTTTGTAATTGTAAGACTAATTATCCAACACTGGTTTGCCACCTACTGGCCCACACTTACCTACTCCAACACTAACTGCTGGAATTGTTTATAATTTACAATCATTTACATTCTTCTTAATTCTGTGAAAATTGTACAACTGTGAAGAGACAGGCGATATTAACCATGTCAGAGGACCACAGCCATGGCAAGGACTACACGCTGGAAGCCGACTCCGAGCTGCGTTTTGAGATCGAGCAGAAGGACGCCAAAGTTTTGGTCTCCGTAGGTTTATAGTCCCCTAGCTTCAGACATAGAAATCCCTAAGGTTTCTTTACTCTTCCTAGCTCGTCACTGGCTTTGCCGAGCTCTTCGGCACGGAGCTGGTGAAGAAAAAGAAGTACGAGTTCGGCGTGGGCGCCAAGGTGGCGATCTTCACCTACCAGGGCTGTGTGCTCCACGTCTCCGGCAAAATGGACGTGTGCTACATCTCCAAGGAGACGCCGATGGTGCAATACGTGAATTGCCATGCTGCGCTGGAGCAGTTCCGCACCGAGGCCGAGGAGAAGGACCGCCGCGGCCCGGTTGCCATGGTCGTGGGTCCCACGGACGTGGGTAAAAGCACGCTGTGCCGCATTCTCCTCAACTATGCTGTGCGCGTGGGACGCCGTCCGCTGTACGCGGATCTAGATGTGGGCCAGGGTGCCATCGCCATATCGGGCAACGTGGCCACTATACTTATCGAGCGGCCGGCTAGCGTGGAGGAGGGATTTCCCAAGACAGCGCCCCTCGTCTACCACTTTGGCCACAAGTCGCCCGGCGGTAACAGTGTTCTGTACAACGCCGTCGTCTCCAAGATGGCCGAAGTCACGCTGCAGTCACTGAACAATAATAAGCGCAGTGAGTCTAGGTTAGGAACCTCTTTTTGGAGGAATTCTTATGGACCATTTTTTCTTGTTTAGCAAAAAGTTCCGGCATCATAGTCAACACCTGCGGTTGGGTGAAGGGCTCCGGCTATGCCCATCTGTTACACGCTGCCCAGGCCTACGGAGCCTGCGCCATCTTTGTTCTGGACCAGGAGCGCCTCTACAACGAGCTGCTGCGCGACGTGCCCAAGGGCGTTAATGTCGTGCTGCTGCCTAAGAGTGGCGGCGTTGTAGAGCGCAGCAAGGAGCTGCGTCACGAGTCGCGGGATCAACGCATCAAAGAGTACTTCTACGGCAATGCTCGCGCGCCCTTCTATCCGTTTAGCTTCGAGGTGAAGTTTCAGGACCTGCGGCTATACAAGATTGGAGCGCCGCCGCTGCCGGACTCCTGTATGCCCATCGGCATGAAGGCCGAGGATAATAAGACCAAAGTTGTGGCCGTCACGCCCACACCCGCCCTCATCCATCATGTGCTGGCGCTCAGCTTTGCGGAATCCGTAGAAGATGATGTGATTGGCACTAACGTCGCCGGCTTTTGTTGTGTGTAAGTTCTTGTGATTAAACACTTATATCTTATTATGATTAATGGATTTTTTGTATGAAATTCCCAGCACCGAAGTGGACATGGAGAGACAGGCCGTGATGTTGCTCTCCCCGCAGCCGAGACCTCTGCCCCAGAATGCCCTGCTCCTGTGGTCGGAGCTGCAGTTCATGGACAACCACACCTAGCATTTGTGAATCTTTTTATTTAGGTTTATCTAAGTTTAAAATTTATCTTTAAAGAAACAATGAACTTTTGTTTTGATGTTTTATGGTTTTATTTAATAAATTTGATTTTTTAATGTCATTATTTTCATTAGGCCACGTGGAATTAGCATGAAGTGTACATCATTTTGTATATTTTTTATAACCCGTTTTAAAAAGTTTATTTTCACAATTGTGAAATTTAATATTTTAATATTATTTTATTACGGTGTGCTACTAACGCTACTGATCGAGATATATATAAAAATATGAAAAAAAAAAAATAAATTAAATTCAGTTTATTTAAGCAAAATGTTTCTTAATATTACTTAAGGTTAAAATAGGATGAATACATACATTACGGCTCATATATTATATATTATATAAATATATTCAACTTAAAAACATTTGTCTTTTCAATTTGGAATAAGAAGTAGACTGCGTCTGGAGTCGCTGATTTTTGCTTCGTTATAATTGGCTTGGTGGGACCTTGGCTTAGCCAGAGGGTCCTGGGGGTCCAGGAGAACCAGGGGGAGCGTTTTTGTCCATTTTTAAGTATAAGAAATATCTGAAATGTGAAAATTAACCCGATCCTCCAGTTAAAATTTTCTAACTGCCAGCATATTTATTACTCTGTTAACGTAAAGATGTAAAAATGGTTTAAGCCTCTGCTAGATTTAAGGTAGTGCTGGAAAGGAAGATTTTACTGACGAAATTATGCTTTTTCGAAAATTCTAATCTGGTCACACGGCGCGAAAGGTTTATTGAGAACCCGTCATTGCGGTCACACTGTTCGGGAGAGCGAGACGAAAACACGACAAGGCAACGCGAGGTGGAAACTCTGTGAAAAGTAAATCAAATATTTACAAAATAATGTAACCACAAAATGGCTACTCGCGGTCCGAATTTGTGCGCTAATCAACTATTTGTGGCCGTCTGAGTTTAGCTAATGCACTTTAAGCACCCCTGGAACGAAACTAGTGCGGAATTCGGCGTGTTTTTCGGGTTTGTTGTGTAGCGTGCGAGCTGTTGTTGTTGTTTTTGCTGTTGCTGTTGTTGCTCTTGCTCTTGCTGCTGTCGTAAATGTGTATAAAATGGTTCTAAAAACAAAACAGAGCGCGCACAAGTAATTCCACAAGATTCGATTTCGGTTTTTCGGGCATCTAAATTTACGGCCTGACCGAAAGACATGTGTGCGTGCGTGCGATTGTGTTTGCGTGTGTGTGTGGCTGTGTTTGTGTCTCCTCTCTGTTGATCCTTTCGCTTTGTTGCTTTATTTTCCAGGCGGCACTTGTTTTGGTTGTCGTTGACGTGAAATTTTCCACTGGAAAGTGCAGCAGCGCCTTTTTGGGGGTTGCACACACACACAGTCAGTCGCCGGCTTGTTGCGTCGTCGTCAGCGGAAGGGAACATTAATTACTAAGTCCGCGCGCCGCCTTATCGTTTACAGTATTTCAATTTAGCAACCAGGTGGCGCGTGGGAGCTCAAGGAAGTGGGAGAGAAGGAGGGGGTGGCACACACAGTTGCACAATTTCTTATCACTTGCTACTTTACGATAACAATAACAACAATGGGTGCCAACGAACGCACACAATCAAATAATCAAGCAAGCAAGGCTATCACACTGGCCAACAAAAGAATTACACAAATTAAAGTAAAATAATCTGTGAAACTCGAATTCCTTTGCCGTAATCGATTTAGTTTTACAGATAAATTAAAGTTTGTAGTTAAAGTAGTTGAAGGGGAAATAAGGGATAAGGGATAATAAGTCTGGGTATTATTATAAAACATTTAAAGCAAAATCATTTACGACAGCAATCAATGCAAGCAAACACTGTTTGAAAAAAATTTAAATCTCCAATAACTATTCCACATCAGTGTAAATACAACAAGACAATAATAAAAGCAAGCGGAAACGGTAATAACAGTGCACAGCAAAGCTTTAAATAAACTCTAAACAACAACAAAAATGTGAAAGAATTTAACAAGTGAACTCTACGAAAATGTATACACTAAGACTACGCAGCAAATTTTATTAATTTAATAATACAATTTAAGAAGTACTCAAAGTATGTTAAACCAAAAGAATGTCCTCAAAACAAACATTAAAATCGCTTTGATATAACAGTGAAACTCCAAAACCAATAATGACAACGAATCAAAAAATAGTTTCTAATTATCCCTCTCTTTTACACTTACAGTACTTCCTTAACGATTATGTGCGCCTAACAAAAGACTAACGATCGGTTCGCGTTATCTATTCTCCACTTTTTGCGCCAAATGTCTTAGTATTTCCGAGATAGTGCTTCCAAAATAAGATGGCTCTCGAGCCATACACAAAGTCTGCTGAAATCGAACCACAATTGTGCCAAGTTACGACAACAAATGATGTGACAACGAAAGCGTCGAGATGCGCCAAATTGAGCGCGGGAGCGGGACGGCGAGATGTGCTGCTGATCGCCTTTCTACTGATGTGCTTTGGCATCTCAGACAGTTGGCAATACAAAAATGGTAAGTAAAGCAAAGCTTTTTTAACTGAACAAAAGGTTGCGTTTTGCCAGGGCAAAGGAAAAGTATTTGATGGCATTTCGATTCATTTGACGAGTTTTGAAAGGCTGCGATTTGTCAAAGGAATTGATGGTACTTTGTGGTGGGTGTTGGAGAGGGGCAATTGCAACACACACAAGTTCATTAATACAGTGGATGAGAAAGGTAGAGGGTCTGATGTCAAAGGAAACTACAGTTGCGGTCAAAATAATGGCAATGTTTGTTTTCAAAATACAAGGATATCTGAATGTTTTACTAGAATATCCTAATATGACACTTAAGGTTAATAGATAGCTTTAATATAAGTAGGTTTTTATTTTATATCACACATAAAAATGTACATCTAATTACAAGTAAATCCCAATTAGTTATTGCTCTCTTACCTATCAAAATTAATAGTTTTTTAATAGAAAATAATAATGTAATCCTGAGCGGGCTGTAGTGACCCCCGGCAATACGTTTTGTTTTCTTGAGCCGGAGCGCGTGGGATATCCTTTGAAAATATCCCAGAGGCTTTGGTCTTTTAATCTCAGAAGAAATCCACTCCCCAATCACCAAAACCTATTGAATGGAGCTCTGAGGTCTTAAGGGATCCCATCAAGGAGCGAAATCTATATTTTACTCTATTATTTTGACCGCCATTGTTGCCTAGATAGCTGTCTTTCTCACACCACAGCCCCAAGCATTCCGTTTCATTCATTTGTCCGTGTGGTTGCCACTGCACTTGTGAGCTTCCCTCAACCTCTCCCTCTTAGTCTCCCCCTGCCAGCTTTGACATCTCCTTTGCCGCTTTGCGTTTTCCTTTAAGCGCTTTTCGCACTGTCAAAGCCCAAAGGCTGACAATTTTCCGGCGCGCAATGCTTTTATGAATAAACAACTACTACTTATTTAGACTGTAGTACGCACTCAACTTGATTGCACTGCGCATAATTTAGTGGCCCGTCCCCGCACTTTTCCGAGTAGATGCGACGCTAATGAGCTGAAAAATCCAGCTCACTAATAATTCAGTAGTTGTAATACGGCAAAGTTGCCCGGTAATTGCCGGCATATTTCAAATGCACAAAGCATTGGCCCAGGCCTCCCTTTCCCCAAAAAAAAATCCGGGGCTATAATGGGGCACAAAGCAAGGCTGGACACTCCACGGGTCAAGTCAATATGGAAATAGTAAGTGGACACAGGCCAGCCAAACATCGTTAAGCCCCAAAAAGTGGATGCTCGAGTGTTTGGCTAAAAGATAAGCCTCCATTTGACTCCCCTCCAGCAGTTGCAGTTCGGAGTTTCGGAGCCCGGAGTACGGAGTACTCCAGCATGCATTGGGGCGCCCACAAAGCAAGTGCCGCCCGAAAAAGGAAACCCGAAACTTAAATTTTGTCGAGCTGGGCGCAAAAAAAGCGCATCAAATATGTACACAAAGCTCCGGGAAAACTCTTCATCTTCTTTGGTGCCCTGTGGATGTATGTGTATGGGGTGAGTCAGTGGCGTACGCAGGATTTTATTTCCCTAGGGGATATTTATGTATATTATATGTATTTATTATAATTTGCCAATGCCAACTGGTACACTTGTAACCTCTGTGACAAAAAGGTCTTCTTTAAATCGAACATTTGTTTTTGATTTAAAAAAATATATCGGCTTCTTACATATTACAGGAATTTAGTAAGAAGAGGCTTCTTCAAATTAAAGGATATATAATAAAATATTGTATTGACAAGGGTTTTAAGCCCCCAAAAACACCTCAATGCTGCGCCCCTGCCTTCGGTGCTTACTTTCTTTAACACTTTGACGCGCGCACAAAGTGTTTTTTGCCTGCGTTGATTCCCTACTTCTCATTCCAAATCCCTCATCCTTCTTCAGCCCACTTTATCCCACTCTCTCTCTCACGCTCTCCCTCTTTTGCGCCTTGTTCTTTTTTGCAGCCACTGACGTTTTTGCCCGCTGTCATTCCGTGTATGTTCGGGGGGGAATTTCCCTGCTTACGTCCTTTTACGTCAGAGCTCTGCGCTATTTATTTTAGCTTCTATTTACTACGACGTAGTACGCCAGTTTAGTAGTAATGGGAGTACTTCAAAGGCGACGGCGCCTTTGACGCCACATCGCAGCGCCCACCCACTGCATCCTTCCATCGCAAACCCCCGCATCCCATCCGCCAAAAACCCATCGTTGGGCCCCCGGGACACTCGACGTTTCACTGTTGTTGACATTGATTTTGATTTCATTTATGTGTGCACCAGTTTTCACCAGCGTTGACATTGGCTTAGAACGCCTGTCAGCACTTCCGACACATTCTCTTTCTTTACTGGGAACCCCCAGGTCCCAGGGGATTATTATGTGGTGATATTCGCAATTATAACCAATTAAAAGTACAAATTGCCATTATCTCTTGGTCTTATCTTCATTTAAGTCCATATTTGTATAAGTCTGGGCGTACTTTTACTTGCCAAATGAAGAAAGCTATAAGTTTACAAAAAGCAGCATTAAATTTTCAAGAAACTAACGTTTACTTTAAGATAAGACTCTTTTTCTTTGCTTTACAAGCAAAAACTTTTGTTAATTTTGAGGTATTTGGTTGAATCAGATCTAAAAATACTTGATGTAACGTGGCCACATTTTCATAATTGATCTATAAATACATCTGTCCATAGCATAACTTTTGACCTGAACCCTGCTCTCAACTGTATTTCGAACATTTCCAATTTCAAATTTAAGCTTCAACCTGCCCTGGCCGGCGGACAACACCTGTGCAATCACATATGTCCGAGAGAACGCACGGCAAACACAATTGTGCTTTAACTAACCCAATCATTCTGGGACCCGGCACATTTCGTGTGTAAACTGCTAAAACCAAAGGCAAACTCTCGGTCCGCCGGCACAAATGTATCACTTTGCAATTTAAACAATAATGTTGTGGTGTGGTCGTTGCGGTGTGTGACTGTGACTGTGTGCGTAAGAGCAGTGTATCCATGTTGGCCAGCAGATTGGATGCAATGCGGCAGCAGCGGCAGCATCAACATCATCATGGCATCCTCCTCATCAACGCCAGCGCCTCCCCTTTGCCACCGATTTGTGTGTGGGCGGCTTGGCCTGGCAGTGACCCCTGCATTGGGCGGAAATGTGTGTGTTTTGGTTTGTGTGCCTGCACTGAGGGAAATACGTCTGTCATATGGATCTATTTGATAAAATTTTCTTCTTTTCGGTCTAAATTACCTAAAAAACAAACTATATACTAACTGAATCAAATAAGAGTATTGTAAGATATATTTTTATTAAACAAATAACTATGAGGATGGGCCAGGACTTTGATTCTTTTATGTCTTATTACTTACCTATAATATATATGACAAAATATGGCATAATTTGAAGTTATAAAATCAGTTTAAAATATTTTATTATAATTAAATGCCTTAGAAGTTCTAAGAAATACTGAAAAGCATTTATTTGTCGGGTAATTTCTCTATTAATTGTGTTCTGTGCATCTGCGTAATCGGTTTTAGTATTGCCTGCAAATTGGCTACCATTTCCAGTGCGGTCTGCATATGCAAATATGCAACTGGCAAGAACAACATCAGCGCGACCATCGCCGTCCTACTGCTTTTGGCTGGCGATCTTCCCCAGCTTCGACCTGCCTCCTGACTCTTATCACTTATCGCAATCTTGTAATTACGTGTGTTCCGCCAATGTTAATTGCAAAAGGGATACATTGATAGGCTAAAGGCATTCCCACTATCTCGGTTCCCTCGCTCACTTTACACTCTGCTCTTCTGGTCTAAACGGGTTGTCCACATTGGTAAATGGTTGAGTTTACGATTAGGTTTATTCTCTGGGGGAATCGGCATAACAGCGTATAAATGGTATATATAATTATATTCTCTATAAACTTGCCATTCGATGTTGGAAATTATTAAACCATGAGGTGATAAAACAGGCGAATTACATCAATTAATACAATTATTCTTGTGGAAAAGCAGTCATGGTCCTCCTTTTTTTATTCCGAACAGCTGCGCGTAGGGCAAGTGCATATATGATGACTATGCGACTATAATTTAGCCAACGAGTTGCCAATTTAAGGGCCCCAAAACATGTCAGCAAGTAATTAAATTTCTATACAATTTGCATATCTAAAGGCTCGCAGGCAACCCTGCTCTGCGTCCGTATGCGTGTGTATCTGTGAGTATGAGCCACTTAACATAGCCGTTGGCTTTGGCCAACTAACGAACTGAACGAGGAGAAGTCGAAACAAAAACAGGGCAACTCTCGACGCCGGGAACACATTTAGAGATGGGCGTTACTTCTACACAGTCACAGTAGCGGTGAAAGTCACGGTTTTGTAAATAAAATTATAACATTTTAAATGTTTAATATGTTTTTTAAATTTGAATTATTTAGGATGAATAAATCACATTTAAAAGTTATTTATCGGATGATACATTAAGTACAAGAATGAATACTTAGACACTCATAATTCGATAGTTCCAAGTAAAGATTTCTTATAGATTCTCTACTGAAAAATAAGATTAAATTTAGTGACTCTCTGGAATAGTTCCTATATTTATATTTAAAGGTAACTTGCCTTAGTTGAATACCAAGAGAGAAGGCCAATAATGGTTCGATAGTTATCTGGCCAGAGCTGCCCATCGCCAAGGCAGCATCTTGGCCATGTCTCCCTTGCTAACAAGCTCCCAAACCCTTCCCCTGTTCCCCTTCCCCTTTAACTCTCTCCCCGAGTGCCTGCTGTTGTCTGTTTTCCTGCCGGGGAGTTGCTCGGGGTTTCTGCTGGTTCTGATGTTGCTAATGCCACTACTTTAAATGTCTGGGCGTTCGTGCGTCGCTTGCAACGCAGCGCATAAACATGCACATCGTTAAGAGACCGACCGACCGGCGAGACCGGGTTCAGACCCGGGCCCAAATCAGACCCTTTTGGGGACCCAATTCCCGTCCCCGTCACTGTCCCGTCCCGCCCCCGGTGCCCACTTCTGACTCGTTTCCAAGCCGGTCATTTAGAGGCCAGGCCCAGCAGGCCCAGCAGGCCTTCCACCACATCCACATATCCGTACAATCAAAGCAGACCTGGCCAGAAATGTATTTTCTTTCTTCGGTTTTTGGCTTGTTTTCGACTTTTGACTGCTCTTTGTTTTTGTGTAATTGTTCTGACTGCCGTTCTTGTTTACGTTTCATTGGCTCCCGTGTTTCTGCTTTCGGCCAAATGATCTCTCTGTGCTCCGTGCTCCGTGCTCCGCCATATGGCAAACTCTCGAGTTTCGGTTTTCGTTATCTAATATTGCGGAGAGGAAACATTAATTCGCAGCTCGTTGGCCAGATCCTTCTTCTTGGCCTCAGACTGCTAATTTATTTCACTCTTGTACCTCGTTCGCTTCCTATCTAGAAAAAAACGAGAAGATACCAATTTAAAGTTTATTTATGGCTTTTATTATTTTATACCCTCTATATTTGGCATTTTTCCTGCTGCTCTTTTTTTTCCTGCCTGCCTGCGACTGGCGTTTGTCAATTTTTAACCTGTTGTGCATACTAATTTGTCGGGAGTTTGCTTTTTCGTATTTGACTTTGCTTTTCATCTTACTATCCCTGGAGAGCGTCTCCTCGGGCATAATTTCAGTGACACTTTAGATGATTTGTGGCCCCAGCGAATACGCCTCTGCTGACTTTTTAATTAAGTTCCGTCGAACAATAAATTAAGGCCGTTTAAATGGTTATTGGGTGTCTTCTTTTTAACTTAAAGATCCTGTAGATGGGCACCAAAAGTTTACCAATCAAAACTTTGCAGACTGCCCGCCTGGCTAGCGTATAAATTAAATCACGAAAACGAATTCCAGCAATCCGAGATTCATCAACATCATTAGTTATAGGTCGAAAACCCGACAGCAACTGCCAAAGCCACAACTACAGCCAAGAAATAACCAGAAAACCACAAAAACTAATTTATCACATAGACGTTCATGGTTTGTTTTAATGGTTTCTGTTTTTGACGGAAAAAAAGGGGAAGAGAGTTCGATAACCAATACGTCTGGAAAAAGAATTTAATTTCTCATTTTTAGAGGGGGAAATTAGTGGGCTCGTATGAATGTAAATTGTTTATAAAGGTCGTTTTGCCATAAATTCATATAAAGCTGCAATGCTGATTTAAACTGCAACGCCAACGCAAACAAAAATTAGCAGGCAGTTGAAGTAAACACAGAAATATTTGTGTAAGCATACACTTGGGGAAAAAGATAGCCATATTAAAGTATTTATCCAGCTATTTTTATGATATATTGAAAAGTGTTTCTGTTTAAATTACGCTCTATGAATGAGCGTATCTTAATGATATTTTCTTAATTCTTAGCGTGGTTTTTTCTATCGTTACTCGAACCCTTAATGATGTTTGTGTCGTGTGTATGGAAAACCATTTCTAGGGGGCAGCAGCACAAACAAATCATTGATGCCACAGCCAGTGCCTGTGCGTGTAAATCTATCAATAGGCACCATTTGTAATTGTTACAACGACGGCCAGGGAGTTCCGCCCAGGCCAATGGCATATCTAGCTGGGAATTAGCCTAGGGTAGCCCGGGGTTATTGCAGGGCACATCGCTGGGCGCATCAACAAATCATTCTCTAATGTGTTGATACACAAATTGTTCGCCGTTTGTGTTTAATTTCTGCCTTGTAAGCCCATGCATGCTAATTAACAGCAAACGAGGAAATTACCAGCCAGCATCCGGCTCCTCCTCCTCCTCGCCGCCTCTCGGCATCTGCTTCCCGGCGGCTTCTTCTCTCTTCAATCGGTATACTCATTTACACACGATGGCCGGGCCATTAAGAGCCGAGATGGTAGGTATGTCATGCCATCTTAATAATGACATTTATTTGTAACGTGTTAAGATACTAAATTGACCCGGCCACATGCAACAGGAGGCACATAACCATAACTGTGTGCGATTCATCTCCATTGGCATGTCATTCCTGCATGCCGGGACAAAAACAAAAACATGTATGAATATAATATTATATTCCGGCCGGGCTGTGGTTTCTTCGCCTCCTAGGGGCCGGGGTCTTGGTAATTTTCAACAATTTGCAGCCATTTTTGTGCAGCAACAGTAACAACAGCAAGAAAAGCGATAACAATTTCCATGACTTTAGCTTATTACCTCTGGTATGCGTAATAACGTTGGTGCTGCACACGAATTACACTGGTCGGCAGGGTATTGTGTTGTAAATGTGACATATTAGGCTGCGTTTATTAATGATAATGGTTTAAGTAATAAAATTAATTAGAGATTGCACTTGAATTCAATTCAATACTCTCTCAGCGTAGAAAAAAAGTTCTCCCGTTCGCTTCAAAGTAAAACTTGTAAGCTGTTCTTGCTGCTTTGCTTGTACATTGCAGGTTAAATCAAAAATTAATCTCGCATTTAAGCACATTGAGAGTTCTAAGCATATATAAGGTATACAAAAAATATAATATAATTTTTCCTTAAACCCTCTTATGGGCAAACATCTCCCCAAACTTGTTGGCCAGTGCATCCTCGCTCCGGAACCTGGACACCTCCTTCTTCGATTCAGTTCAGCAATCAACCGCAGCTGCCGAAGGTGCGTGTGAGCGTGTGGTTGGTTGGTTGCCGTTCCTCCGCTCGATCTGGGCAATTGTTATAATTTGCCACATATTGAAATTGAATTGCCCGGACGGACAGACTGCGCTGAGATGGCGATGGTGTTTGTGTTTGCATGTATCACTCACTCACTCACTCGCTCACCTTCACGGTAAATGTAGTTGCGCGCTTGACTAATTTCGCATTCATGCCTGCACTGGGTGCAAACAGCTTGCTCGCACTCCCAGCTCACAGCTCACAGCTCACAGCTCACTCGACTTATTTAGCCGGGTGCGTTGATGTGTGGCTGCTCCCACAGGTTTCCGTTTCCACTTGGCCATTGGATTCGATTCGAGCCGTTGGCAGGCGGCTCTTTGGGCCAGAGACGCTCTAATTGAGATTCGAATGGCTGATATTGGGGATGTTCTCGGAGAAAAGCAAAGCCATATGGTGTTTCCATAAAATCAGGAACTATAAGTCGCTAACCATAGAATTTATACACTTTTGAGTTGCAAGAAGGGAAATTGGTTAAATAGAAATGATTAATAAATAAATATTAAAGAATCTTAAATAAATTATTAACAAAATACAAAACTAAGTATTGATATATGGATACATACAATAAACCATCAATAGATTCGATTAAATACTGACAACTCAATATCGATTCACAGCTCCAATCGATATCGAACGAGTTTATACTTTTTTTAGTCGCAAATAGTGAATATTCGTTAAATAACAGAAAATTAAGCACTGCTCTATCAAGTTAAATTTCGATACATAAGAATCAATCGATAAATTCGATTAAATACTCAAATATCAAATGCAATATCGATACACAAATCCAAATATCGAGATATCCCACATCAGATATTGATTTAAAAGGCACATCTAATGATCCATTTTTGTCGATGGAAATCCTGACTGCCTATAACCCCCTGAAATGAGAGCGTTATAAATTTCGCGTATGACACCTCTCTTGACAACCGACGGCCGGTTAATATGCATAGGAAGGTGTCAAGCCAACTCCACTCCAATCCGATCTCGGCGGCGGAACAGAAACACGTTTTGCGACTAAGACGCGCATTTAAATACAAAAGCAGCAGATTCGACGCTTTAAACAAATCAGCTAACAGTAAATAATCTGTTGCGTTTGCGCCATTAATGTCAAACTTCATTATGCTGATATATGTACGAGGGCTGCCAGGGAGAATAAAGCAAATTTCGGGCCCAAAAGGCAGGGATATATGTATCGCCGAGGAGGTAGTGTTACACCCGTAGACAACAACTTCATTATCACGAGAGCTGGCTCTTCTGAGCTCCGATTACATGCGTGCCGGAGAGTCCAAAAAAAAAATAAAGAAAACAAAACAAAATCTTTAAGACAAAGCGAAACGGCCCAGGCGAAAGAGGGAACGAATAACAATGCAAACATAATCATTATCGAGATTACGGCCAAATTTATCGAGACCCACAGACTCCGAGTGCTTAACGAGCCCCAATGATGCCTCCATGGCTTGATTTAGTGAGTGCAGAGAGAGAAAAGCGATCAAGAATGGTTATAATTCTCATAAAATTAGCTACGGTATCAGCATCTTAATATTTAGAGTGGAAACTCTTCTGCAAACCTTATAAAGCAGTTATATAACCTTACTTAATGATATTTCATGATCTTTGAAAGCAAATTAATTTAGTTTCAGAATTCCCTTTATCTATCCAACCTATATTTTCCACTGTGTAGTTCCTCTTCTCCTTCTGCTGTCGGTTTTTGGTTAGCCCGTTTTGGGACAGACCTTGTTTGATCTCTTCGTTTTCCAGAGTTACCTGCGCTACCTGAGTTCCCCCAGCTGTTCACGAACTCGGACTACGCTACTGGCCAAGAGCCCAAGAGGTTATGCTCGTATCTCTCCCGTCCAGAGCTCAAATCTCGGGTTTGTGTTTGGGTTTTGGGATCTTTTTTTTTTTTTTGGGGCTGTGCCCACAAAACGCCTCGAGGCAGTCGCCGCCGCCGCCGCCACACTCGCCACACAACACGCTGTTTTATGGCCAAATCCAAAGCCAAAGCTCGTTTGTGTATCTGGCTTTGTCCCTAAACAAAAAGCCAAACAAGACAACAACGGCGAGCGTAAAGAATTTGTATAAATAAAAGCGTGTAGGGGGTAACAAGCGAGTATAATAATTAAAATGGATTCGGAATCGGAATTAGATGGACGGCGAAAGAAGCTTTTCGGCGGAGAAGGAGGAGCACCTATGCTGGAAACACCCAAAAAACTCCATTAAAAATGCTAAATTTGTCAACTGAATGCGAACATTGTCTCTCCGTCGATTTATTTGCATGTGAAAAGCAAATCCATCCACAAAGGAACCAGGTTTTGCATAGAAATGCCAGGCCATTCCCAACGAGTTTGGATACTTGGTCTTGCTTTCGAGGATTGGCAAACTTTTGTTATGTTAAATGCTGACCTGGCCATCATAAATTTGGTTTAAATAAGCCAGACGTCTGAAGTTGGCAAGTTCTTTTTATTATTTAGTAGATTTAGGCAAGTTAAATTTGGGAAATTAAGTTGATTTTTCCTTTGCTGAAAATTATTCCCTTTTAAATACATAAACTATTTCATAAATCCCTTTCTTTTCACCATGAAATATTGAAAATGTGCTAAGAAAGTGTCAGGCAGTTAACTAATACATTTATTCCTAATCTTTCCTTTATTCTTTGGCCCTTTTAAGTAACAATTCAATTATTTTGTAGCCCATAATCCCCCAAGAGTTGCTTAGTTGTAAATTTGTTTATAATTCATGTAGGTTTGCAGTGTCTGGCCGTCATCGGTGACAGAGCAATTAGTTAGCCAGCACTTTCCTTGGGACTGACTGCATAAATCTAAAATTGATTTATAAATTACGGCCTGGCAATCGCAGCAGCAGCAGCAGCCACAAAGCCCGGCTAAGGCTAAGGCAAAAAGTAAATGGCAATAAAATATCAATTTGCGAACTTGACCATCGGGTTGGAGGCAGTTTCAACGCCGCTCCTTCTGGCCGGGAGTGGAGACAGAGCCAAGATGGAGAGAAGGAAGGCCAAGGCAAGGGGCCAATTGCAAAAGTGATTTGTTTGCAGGCTCTCCTGGCTGGCAATTTACTTTTACAGCACCCAAGACGGTCGCGGGATAATTTATGCTGTAATTTATAACCAGCTACAAGCGACTCTTGAGTCTTGAGTCTCGAGTCCCCAGTTCCGAGTCTCGAGCTGCAAGCTGCAAGCTGCGAGTCCCCCGTTGGCCACATTTCCATACATGGGCCCAGAGACTTTGGACCGTATGTGGCAATTAACCAAAAGTAAATCTCGATGTCAGTATCGCTGTAGAAATTTCAATTCCAATTCCACTTCAATCAGCGTGCAAATACTTGGGCCTCAGCCTCAGCCACAGCCACACAGCCAGTTCAATAATTCAATATAAATCAATTCCATCTGCCGTGCGGTGCTAATGGCCACAAGTGGAGTAGTCGTCGTCTCAATTGGCAGTCTCCGCTGCTGTACAACCTCTCCCTTTATTTTTTTCCGATTCCAGGGCCCTCGAACTTGTAGTTGTCGATATTTGTTGCTCTTGCTTTATTTATACACGTGTACAAATTTTTATTTTGCACAAATGTTTGCTTCTGACAGCTCCAGCGGGGAATGGCGAAGGGATATGTCTGGGGCAGTGTGTGTCCCGAGCAGGAACTAATTGAATGTCAATTTGTTTGTTGCTCTCCTGATTTCGTATGCCAGTCCTGCTACGGCATTAACATATTGCCTTTTACAAATCCAATATTGGACTTGCATTATAGGCCAGACCCTGCCTGCAATCACTGCTTCATTAACTCACCCCTAACCGCGCCTTATTTATCAAGTTACCCTCGTTCTGCCTTTTTTTAAATAGCAAATATTTGGTCAGTCGTGGCGGTTGTCTTTGTTTGCCGTATGCTTTGCCTGTGTTATCTGTACCTATTCAAGACCCTGCAGCGGAATAACATATTTAATTAAAAGCGGCAGTGAGGTAATGAGTTGGGATTACCATGTTCTGGCCACAAGCTGGGGTGTCAACCTTGTTTTAGACTCTATGCTTTTGTTGGGATTAATGGTACAGTATGGCACAATTTGTTCTATGTTTTATTGGAAACTTCAGAGTATTGAATGAAACGTACCTATTTCTTGGGTAGATTGTACCAATACATATTTTCACAGTTTGGGGAATCATGTTTTGAAATGCTGAAAGCGAATAAATAAGCTCAAATAAAGTATTTTTTTAAGATATTCCCGAAGGAACTTTTGTTCTGAAAAGTCCTGAAAGAGAGAGAAAAATTCCCATTAATTTGTAGCAAAGAGTGCACCTAAAATTCCCAAGTACGAATTCGGTGACGCAATAGTGTCGATTACATCAGCCAAAATGTTCTTATATCAACATTTTCATTTCGTTTGAATTTACATAGATTAGAGTAGTTCCATCACCTCAACAATAAAAGCCTCTCTTGTTTAATTACCTTTTAACCATTAAGTCCTGTAAACAATCCTCCTAAAGACACCTTGCCAGCGTGTTATCGCATATATCCTCTGCATTTCACTGTGCATAATGAATTTAATGAGCTCGTGCTCAGCTGGCTGCAAATTAATTTAAATCATCAAGCCGGCGCGCGCAAGAATATTAAATTTACAAGTTTCGCTTTTAGTTTTTTTTTTTTATGTTTTTTGTTCTACCTTGCGCCCACCTGCCCGTCGCGACCCCAGCTCCCAGCTCCCAGCTCCGCCCATGGTCCCGCATTGTGAGCGCTGGTTCGCCGGCTAGGCAATGCATTTCATAGCAATTCATAGCCAGCGAGGCACACAGCCCCGCAATCTTGATGGGCAACACTTGAGTGCAGTGCCAGCAACTACGGCTCCGACTACGACTACGGCCATGGCTGCACAACTACTGCACCAACTATGCTCGTGTACGGCGGCCGAACGAGGCATATTGCCATAAAATTAACGGATGCTGGCCGGGATGGGGCAGGGAGGCTGCTGGCTGGCGGCCGGGGCATGGAGGATGCGGGAGTGGAGCAGCCAGAGCTGTAGAAAATATTAACACGATATTTTCCAACCGTTGGATACGGCGGCAGCACTGGGAAAAAAGATTAAACTCATTAATTGAATGTTTCAATTAAAAAAGAATATTTTAGAAAGGTAGAAATAAATGGAGAATATATTACAACTCAATTTGAATAAATATTCTTGTTAAGTCAAGAATTTTACATTTGTTTAGGCTTAGGGAATCATACTTCATACTACATTCAATATTCTCCTTACGGTTACTTTCTCTTTAATACATTTTTATTTAGTTAAATAATTATTATTATTTTAATTAGTTATATATCTGAATTATTACTTATTATTCTCAGTGTGCTGATGCTGCTGTTGAGGCTGATTCTGCTTCTGCTTCTGCTGATGCTGTTGCTGATGCTGCTGTTCCTCTGACCAACCCACATCGTTATCATAATATGAATGGTGGTGGTGGCCCCGGTCGTGCCGTAGCTGGATGTGTGGGCGTGGCAGGCCGGCGGAGAAGGAGGAGATCGAGGTGGGTCGAGGAGGAGAGGCAGTCGTCTCCATGTTCTACCTTCCACCTCTGCTTGATTATGAGTATGAGTGAGTGCGCCAGCCATGGGAACAGTGCCTGCCCAGAACAGCGCCGAACGGAACGGAAACATTGAGCATGGTCATGTGCTTGTCAGCCCCATTCCACGCTTAAATTGGAGGACCCTTCCCTACCCTCCCCGCCCCAGCTGACATGTGGGTACAGTGTTGGCTCCCCAACCAACCAGCAACCCTGCGCATCCTGCCATTGCTGATAATGATGCAGCACTTTATTCGCTGACTAGGCTCGTATCCTGGCTCGGCTGCTTCGCCTGCGTTCCGCTCTCCGTCGTCGTTCCGTCGTCGTTGTCACGTATTTGGCACAAGTATTTAATTAGGAAGTGCTTACGTGTAAGCGCTTTAAGTAAGCACTCGAGAAATGAGTTGTTTTTGGTTCCCCCACCACCACCTCCCCGCTGAAATCAGGCAAATATAAATTGGCACACACAAAAAAAATTAGAGAGAGAAAAGAGCCGGATAGGAATATTCGGAGACTTGTAATTGCTATCTTTTTGCATAATTAAATCCCAACCAAGTCTAGTTAAAAGCCACTGGAGTGTAGGATTACTTCCTGGGGTCTTATTTAAGGCCAACACACTGGAAATAAGGCAGGGTACTAAATATGATTTTAATTTAAAGAAAATTCAGAGAAATAAGTACTACAAAATATGTTAGGTCCGGGTATGAGACACACACCTCCTAAAGTACTTAGTGTGTGTCTGTGTAATTAATTATTAATACCAGACTTACCCATTTTCCTCCATGTGAAAATAATACTTCCATTTCAGTGAAAACAAATCTCATAATCGGCCAAAAACAATTACCACTCTTCAAAAAACACAAAATATTATCCGTAAGAGACCACCAAAAGGATCATATTATTATGCATTCCTTAAAGGATAATTGGCAGCGTTGATCGACCATTCACAAGCCATAACAATTCTTAGATATGCCAAGGAGTCCTCCAAGCCGCTTGTTGAAACTCAAGTTCGTCTTCCTTGACTCGAAATTGATGCAAATTTCAATGGCCCAAAGGCTTCAGGCAGATGACTGCAGAAGGGCAGGGAGGAGTCCAAGCCAAAGCAGCAGCATCTGACCTTTCCACACCTACAAAATAAGCTGAGAGCTGGGACCCGGGAACCGAGTTAACGACGACGGTTTGCTTTTGGGCCACTGTCATTTCCAGAGAGCCGGGCGCTCGTTCAAAGCACAGTTTGCTCGCTCCCTGGGCCTCTCCTGGCCCACTCGACTCGGATCTTTGGCCCCTTAACCCGCAGGCGACTAACCAATGAGCTGAAGAAATATTCTGTAAAAAAAGGGAGAAGAACAAGTACGAATGCCTCCGCCCCCGATTTAACTGATAGATGTTCCTTGTCCTGACTCCGACTCCGACTGCGACTGCGACTCCGACTCCGGCTCACTGGAACTGCATCCCAGCATCTTTGTGGCCCAGAGTTTGCTGCATGTCTGCGCCTTTTCCATGTTGTGTGTCGTCTTTCTGCTGGTGTGTTTTTTCCGTTGGCTGCCTTTCTGTTGGGGGCACAGCACGTTTTCCGTTTGGAAAAGATAACAAACCCAATCGTTTGTGCAACATTTTCAACAGTTTTGGCACGTTTCCTACCACAACGCTTCTGCTTCTGCCTCTCTGCCACCGTCCTCCATCTCTTTTTCCTCCTCGCTCGCTATCTCTTTCTGTGTGGCACCAATTTGCGGAATGCTTTTTGTTGCTGTAGCTGTTGCTCTACACAGGAATATGAGTTACTTTACTTCCTTGAGCTATCCTTAAAATTAGGACATAAAAAACCCCATTTAAGAGGTCTTCTTAACAGCATATTTCGGCCAAATATGAGATGATAGCCAAATGTCATATAGTTTCAGACTCACCGTTAAAATCTTAATTATTTAGCATAATAATATTGAGAAAAGCGAGATAAAAAATTTTTGGCAAATTTTTGAAAATTTGATAAGGGGTTACATCATTAAAATTGACAAAAATTGGCAAAAAATTTATTGTTTCTGATTTCTAAACTAAATATGCAGATTAATTAACCTAATAAAAACTAACATGGAAAGACCTTCCGAACTGAATTCCGGGCTGTTTTGGTTGAGTTATGAATATTTTTAACATTGATTTGTCCTACAAATTAGGATATAAAAAACCGATATATAGTATGAAGTATGCCATAAAGACATACAATCGGAACAAAATAGTTTACAATAAATTTGGTAGCTAAAACATTTCATTTCATACTTTTAGACACCTTTTTGAATTGATTTCAGCAGGAAAATGGAATAAAAAAGTGTAATAATGGAAATAGAAAGGTGTAACACTCCAGTTGGCTGTAAATCCAGGTGCTTTCAGTGTATCTATGGCCTGGCCAGCTTCTTCTTTTAGCCGCTCCCCCGAAGCGTGAACGAGTGGAGTTTTGGCAAGTCTTTCCCTTCCGAACGTGCAAATTGCATGCTGTGCGAGTTAATGGCGTTTCGCACAGGGATTTTCGGAGGGGGAGTGGAGCGGGAATGGGAATGGGTGTTGATGCTAACGAGTTGAGAGAAAATAAAGTTCATGACTTCATTTTTTTTGCTTTCCTTTCTTTCCTTAACATTTTATTTGGTCGGGCACGTCTTCTGGGCTTCGTGATGGTTTATATCGCACACACACACACCCGCTCAGGGTAAAACAAAAAATAAATAAATAAAAGGAGGGAGAAGGAAATCGGTCTTGGGGGTTGAACAGCCATATCCATCTGCATAATATTTAAATGCTCCATTCCATCAAGCAAATGGAAAGATCGTCGCATCCGCATCCACACCGCCCATTGTAATATAATGTTGAAGATTTTAAATAAAACATGAGGCCTGCCTGCCAGCAAAACAATGGCAAAATCCTCTCTCTCTCTCTCTCGGCCCCTTTTCGGGCACAATTGCAATTTCCACTTTTGGCTTCGACTGGCACAGCCCAGCGCCACAGCTGCTCCGTCCACGTCCACGGAGTGTTCTGCCACACAGAGGCTCCTCCTATCCTCCTATCCAGCCCAGCATTTTGTTTTGAGTCGCGCTGCGTCCCGTCTCGTCGAGTTGATGATGTTTGCCCGATAAGTGGGCAAAGGATTGGACTTGGACTTGGTCTTGGTCTGGAGCTGCAGCTGAAGCTGGAGACCTGGAACCACCGTAGACCGTGCTCTGGGCAATTTTCAACGAGCTGGGATGGGCTGATGATCTGAGCAGCAGATGCTGCTGCTGCTGCTGCTGCCTTTCCGGGTCTGCCGATTTTGTTTTTGGCATAAATTTTAATGCAATCATGAGTTTGGCAGGAAGGCAGGAAGACCGTACAGCCTGCTGCCTGCCGTAGGGCTCGTTTATAATTTTTACAACACTCTTATGATTTCATATAATTTTTGTGATTTAATATTACGGAATAGAAGCTCTTTGCTCACCCTCAAGAGTTGTAACTTGTCTTAAAACCCTCTAGGGCTTGTTTTACAAACTCTATTAAATTCATAAAACTGCACAAAAAGTTCCTGGGGATAATGAAATCAGTTTAGGAGGTGTAAAGTTGTTTGTACTATATTTAAACTAAGGCTACATCTGGCTAAGCTTTACTAGAAAGCCACTTTGAATAATAATGTTAAGTTTAATTAAATTTGGCTTAAACCAATCCAAAAAATGTCCAGAAAAGCACACAGGAGAGAGGGAAGGAATTCCTATTACGAAAAGTGCACCTGAAATACCCAAGTATGAGTTCAGTGACGAACTAGTATCGATTTATTTAGATTAAGCCATCGGACTAAATCTTAGCTAAAAACCTCATATACCAATTGAGAATAATTCATTTAATTGCTTAACCTGAATTATAATGCTTCAAAATAATGTAATCTTGCTAAAGATAAAAGCTACCTTAAAGTTTCAAAGAAGAATACATTTGTTTCTTGATTATTACAAAAGCAATCTTGCTGAAAAATAAGTTGGTATACAGAAGATTAAAGTCCTGGCGTTAATGCTGGGCTCTGTGGCTCTCAGTTTTCTCATCGCTTTAATGCTGTTTTGGCCAAGTGACGGCTGCCGGCTGGCTGGCTGGTGGCTGGTGGCTGGCAGCTTGTTAACTGCCTCGACGAACTCTGATGAGGATGTGGATGCGGATGCAGCCAGTCATGTTTATGTTTAACTTTTTAAATGTTAATGCCGGCGATGTTGCCGTGGCGAGCCGCGTTTTAATGCATTTTAAGTTGCTGTTGCCGGTTCTGTGCGGTGCGCTCCGCTGGACAAGCCATCAAAATTCGCCATGCTGCTGGCTACTCGCAATTTTTCATGCACATTATCGCGGCCAGGACAAGTCGATTTCCATTTTGGTGTGCCTTGTTTTTTCTCCCTCTCTTGTTTTATACGGAGATTATTTAGCATTTTTCCCGCATCCGTCGCCGGCCCATACGATTTGTGGTTTGTTGATTTTTCCCATTCAACGCTCCATCGCTTGCTCCCCCGGCTCTTGCCCCTTTTGCCTGTCAGCAGCATAATCATTATGGCCAGCTCTCCGTCGTTTTAGTTGGCAATTGCCGGTGCCTCTGCCGGTGCTGGTGCTGATGCTGCTGGGGCCATCGCAACGTATTTATTTTAACGTTAATGGCCAGTTGTCATATCGAGTGAGCGGACAGGCACCCAGCTGCCTCATCCCGCATCCACACAGCTCCACCTCCTCCTCCAGCACGCGGCGATTACATTTTAAGTAGGTGTGTGAACATTTTCGTGTCAGTGGTTTTGGTTTTAATTTAAAGCTGTCACGGATGCTGGAGGGGGAGTTCCATCAGGGATATAGGGCCATGTCGTGCTTTTCTTTTTTCCAGGGAATAGGCTCAGGAATAAAGCCAACAACAGCTTTAAATTAAATTCAGGATTATCCCCAAAATCTCTTGGGTTTTGTAATGAGTTTTAGTTACTAAAGCTGCTTAGGTTGCTGAAAATATAACTATTATTTCAAGGAAGTTCTTGACCACTATTGACCAGTTCATATACCTATATACTACTACTATACTATATACTATATAAAAATCTGCCTCTGTTGGCACACTCACAGTATGCACAGCATACAAACAACGCACTAGTGCGGTCAAATAGTGCTTTGGTATCTGATTCTAGAGATTTTTAAAGTTAAATACCTATTTCTTAAGTCATAGCTGGTTTTTATGCTATATAACAAAAAGTGTTTAGCTTATTTTCCTATATCTAAGACACTTATATTTAAGTTTTGGTACATCCGCCAAAATTTAACACAAGATCTTCATCTACCTCTGCTTTGTCCAGGTAACAAAGTAAAAACAAGACCAAAGAATTAAAAATAAAAATGAAAATAAACCTGCAGCAGAAGGTTCTACAATTTCGGCTGGGATCTCGGATTGCAGGCCAAAGCAAAGGCAGCTCGCCCTGCTCTCGTCCTTGATGGCCATTAAGAATTTGGCAAACTGCAAAGCGAAAACTGAGGGAAAAGAAACCCAACTTCATTATCATCCTCATCATCAGCAAGGTGATCATCGGGCCAGTGATTATTATTATCGTACGCAGGCAACCAAGCATATGTGTTAACTTGAAGTTAAGTGGATTCGCTGGAGGATTCTCCCTGCTCTCTTCTCCGCCAGAGAACGCCTCGCATTCATTCGCTTTCCTCCTCGTCGTGTTGATAATTTAAATGAGTGAACTCCTGCTGCCTGCTGCTGGCTGGGATGGCTTGGTTGGCTTGGTTGGCTGGCTTGGCTGCGAATGCTGATGGTTTTCGTGGCTTGTTTGGATCCCTGACTTCAGCCCGGACTTCTCCGGTATCTTCACATTTTTATCTCTCTACCTTTTTTCGTGGGCTTGTTGTGTTCTCATGTTTCCTTCGTGTTGTATGTAAAATGCACTGAGTAGAAGGAGAGCCCAAGTTTGCCCGCAACACATCTTAAATTTTCACAAAATTGCTGTCTTTCCTTGGCCTTTGTTCGGTTTTTTGGTTGGCTTTTTCGTGTGCCTGTGTGTGGTCGGGAGTTTTGCTTGAATGACTTTGGTTGGCTTTCGTGGCAGGTGCTCCTCCTCAGCCACCTCCTCCTCCTCATGGTCCCTTTCCAGCTCCAGTTCTCCATGCTCCTCCTGTTGCGCAGCTTGTTGGCCATTAGGGCGGAACTGGCATGTCAACGCCTGATTGACGAAACAATGAATAAGTTGTAGATATTATTCAGCTGCTATCCGAGATTGGGGGATGTAGAAAAACCCCAGCAAGCTGAGATGCAAATGCCGGAATACAGACTTGTAATTACAAAATGAAATACAGGAGAGTTTGCCTCAAAGCGAACCTGCTTTCCAGCTTGAACAGAATTCAGGGAATTTTCAGAGAAATAATTGGCTTCCTAAGGCGGAAAATCTACACTTAAATGGATTGTAATTATAATTTTCTGGTTTCTAAAATCTCTAGTGACTTAAAATAACTTGTTAAGGTGTCCAAAAGTATGCAAAAATATATTTGAATTCTTGAAATGGCTTCAAATATGTTTAAATAATTTTTATAATTACTTTGGCAGACCTTTTTCAGTGAGTTTAAGAAATGATTCTAACAAAAGTTGCTTCCTAAGATAGAAAATATACACTTAATGCATATTAACATCTAATTTCAAATGTCTAGGGATCTAATCTCTTGTAAAAGTGTCTGCAAGTATGACATTTTTGATTTTAATATTGAATAAAAAAGGATTGTTTGTTAATTATAAACAAAAACCCTGCGAATAGGCTAAAGTAATATGAAGGAGTCCCTCTTCTGGAGGTCTAACTGTGGCCCAAAAAGCCCAGGCTAGGCGAACCTAATGGAAAACTTTCAGGAGCGCGCTGGGCAACAAGAAGCTCCCTTTTCGCCGCCACACTTGTTAACGCCTTTGGACTCGGTTGGCTGCCAGCTCCATTTACTGACTGGAATTGCATTTGCTGGCAACGAAGTTTCCCAAAGTAAAGTCGTCTGGCTCCTCGTGCTCCTCGGGCTCCTTGGCCGTTGCCTCAACTCTTTGCCCTCGGAGCTGTCCTCTCGTTTTGTCCCGCAATTTGCCATGGACATGGTCGCTGCTTGTCCTCTGTCGTCTGGCGGCTGGAAGGTGCGAGTAATTGATAAAAAGCATGTTACATATATAATTTATTGAGCATTCAGCTGGCACTCGAGTCTCCAGACTCCAGTCTCCAGACTCCACAGACCAGAGCATGATGTATGTTGGGACGCTGCCATGTCGCAATGTTGCGATGTGTCGGACGCCTAATGGACGACAGTTGATAACAGCCCCGTTTTGCACGTACAGTCGGCGGCAGTAGTCCGGTTCCCTTCTCCACGGGCTCACTCGAGAACTTGGTAACCTCAAGTAGCAGCCAGCTACTCGTGATTCTCATGCCGGATGCTCCTGTTCGGTTGGCGGCAGCCACTTGAACCGCAGGCGGAGGAGGCAACTCCACTTCGGATATGTGTCTGCCTGCCTCCACCTCAGACGTATTCCTCAGCTTATTTATTTATGTTCAATTTGATTATGAATGCCATGCAGGATTCCGCATTTCTCAGAGTTCCCCGCAGTTCGGTTCGCCGTGGCTGGGTTATGACAAAAGCTGGGCACATTGCTTGCTCCTTTCAATGCTATTTTAGTGCTGCTTTTTTCTCTTCTGCCTTCTGCTCCTGCACATTTAATTAAAAATTATTCATGAGCGAAATTAATTATGGAGCGTGGCAGTGAGACCCTACAGTGCACTGCAAGAAATTGCTGCCAAGACGAACGTTTATTATAAAAATGGAAACATTCAGTGCTGGTAAGGGTCATTTAATCAGCTGACCAGCCAGTGTTGGCTAGAGCTTCAAGCATAAGGTCACACTGGCACTTGAAACTAGCTTTTATGCGGACCTAATTTTAAGTTTTAAGCTAAAACATGGACTCCCAGCGGCCCACAGAGGATCATGGTGCAGATAACTCCAACTCCGATGACAGCCCCAGTTTCCGGACACCGGACCCGGCGGAAAATGCCACCGATTACGCCCTGGATTTCTCCACTAGCCGTCTGATGGGGCAGGACACCAAAAATCGACGCTCCTCGACTCTAAACCGGCATCCATCGGCTAATCAAAGTCCGGCGTCTTCAAGATCGCCGCAGTCGGATCACAACTCCAGGGAGGGTCAGGAGAGAGGTGAAGCAGAACCAGCCCCAGCCCCAGCCACTGCACCCAGGCGACGCAAGCTGCGCGGACCCGTGAGCAGGGCCAATAGGATGGAGCGCGAGATCCGACGCCTGCGGACACGTACTGTCCCGCTAATACCCCGGCTATCGTTCTCTAGATTGGTGCGAGAACTGATGTTGAAGATTCACTGTGAACGGGGACCACAACGGATAACCGAGGGCGCACTGCAGGCGCTGCAGGAGTCGACGGAGCTCTACCTGACGCAGCGCTTCGAGGACGCCTACATGCTCACCCATCATCGCGGTCGAGTGACGCTGGAGGTGCGCGACATGGTGCTAATGGCCTACCTGATCGACGTTAGTCACAATCGTTCCTAGTTTATACTATATTGAGTAGTGTTAAGCCTAATATATAACTCTATGCTAGCAGTTGTATTACCAGAAAGAAGATTATTTGAAGTCCTAATCTATCATACTAACTTGTCAAGTCTGTACTGATCTCGCCTTTATTAATTGTCTTTATTAAACTGGCTTAAAAACCAAAAATAGCTCATTTTATGAATGTTAAGTTAGAATTATAAGTAAAACACGCGAGATTTGCCTACAAGCTTAGGAGATTTATAAATGCAAGTCGGTTTGAGAACTTAAGAGCTTAGAATAGTTTAGGAACCCAGTCCTTATGATCAAAAAGTCTAGCTATATCTTATAGAGAACCCTTTTTAATATGTATAGAATTATTAGGTAAGGAGACTTTACTTTCTTTTTCCGAGTGTAAGCGCACAATTCTCGGTGAACCCTGTCCCTAGCCAACAACAAGTACAACAATGAGCGCATGCAAAATGTGAGCAGCAAAAACTACAACCATTGGAGGAGCAACAGCAGCAGGAGAAGCAGAAGCAGAAGGAGCAGGAGCAGCGCACGGATGCTGGAAGGCAGCCTTCCTGGCTGCCAACTGGTGAACTGTTGTGCTATTCTACCGGCTGGCTGCCTATTTAGCCGGGCCAGGCAGCTCTTCAACACATTTAAATAGCTGCAACTTCCGTTGCAACTAGTGCGACGAGGAGCGAGACGACAGCTGGGGCGCAGGACTCGAGTGTTGCCAGTGTTCGGGTTCGGATGGAGGCAGCGGAGTGGCAACATCCTGATGCCACCACCACCAGTGCTCACTTAAAGTTTTCTGCAGCCACCCAGCCACCATCCCCATCCGGATCCCAATCCCCTTTCCGCTCCCGCTCCCGCTCCAGTTGGCTAACAATAACAGCACTTGCACTCATTTAGCATTTAAGTGCAGTTGTTGCTGGCAGCGGCAGCCGCGGCCGGTCCTGGACCAGGTCGTCCTGCGCCGTGGCGTTGAAATTGTCGACTCGGTCATCCGAATTATGCCATTTTGCCAGGAGCCACGGGCGTTGCGGGAAGTTGCAACCGGGAGACCGGGGGAACCCCATTTAACCACCCAACCAAACCGAAACCAATCCCACCCAGTGCCAATCGTCAAGCCACATCATCATTCACATGCGCATCCGTTGCCCATTTCTATACCCTCGGCTACGGCTACGGCTGCTCCTCCATTTGCATCTGCATCTGCGCCAGCCCACTCCAGATCCCACTGGAGGAGGAGCAGGAGGCCAGGCCTCTTGTCCCGACCCCGGCTCGACCCCAGTTGTATACATTAATAATTAAAATATTTTCCCAAGTTTGAATGAAGTGCAGGCAGGAGGAATCAACGGGTTACGCCACGGTTCCATCTCTGACTTCGTCTGCATTTCAATTTCGGTCGAGTGTGTGTGCTTACACTGGGGAAAAAGCGTACTGTAAAAAAGAAAACAGGAAATGGAGTGAGTGAGATTTATCGCTTATTTCCCAGCTGGGGTATTAAAATAAATTGTTTGTCCTTTGGGAATTATGTGGAATTTTAATTATTTCTGTATGAATAACAATTTAATGTCCAGAAATTCCTATTATATATTATCAGGAAACTGGGTAGAATCTCTTGAGAGTATTTAATCTTTAACCTAGTTGTTTACTCGAGTTTTTAGTATAATAGGTTATCTGTAATTTCTGGAATAAAATATAGGTTTTTTGATGTTAAGAACCCAGCTTTATTATTAATAAATTGAATTGAACTGCAGCACTTCCAATAGACCCATACCTCGCTATACAGCAGCTCTCTAATATATAACCTGGTCATTTACTCGAGTTTTTAGTATAATATGTTATCTGCAATTTCTGGAATAAAATATAGCTTTTTTGATGTTTATTTTGATGTTTTATTATTATTAAATTAAATTGAACTGCAGCACTTCCAATACTACCATATCTCGCTATACGGCTGCTCTCTATACGGCATTTCGTTATGCGGCACGTTATCGATTTACGGCCTAGAATGCTTTGCTATAACGGCCAAAAAACTATATTAAATTCAACGAAACGTGACTCAGATCACCTTCAAAGCCAGATATATATCTAGTACTATATTCCCCTCAGTGTAGGAGGAAACCCACCCGAGATGGCTGTTCAGGGGACTACCCCTTCTTGGCTCCGGTACTCGACTTGATGAGCATGTCTGCGCTGATGTTGTTTTTGTTGCTGCTCATGCTGTTTTGGTTTTTGTTTTTGTTGGTAATGATGTTGATTTCTTAACGCTTCACTGCCGTCTGCGGAGGAGCATAAAAATGTGAATAATACACACACAAGGATTTGCAGTTGAGTGCCGGGCCCTGGCCTGGCCTCCTCAGCCATCCAGCCAGCCACGTCATGCCAGCCAGTATTGCCATTGTCAGCATCCAGGGATTACGCAGCACATTATGGCCAAACGTAATGCTAGATCGGATTGCGGCACTATTAGCACTATTATCGAACCAACATTTTCCAGCAAAGCTAAGCTAAGCTCGTCAGGCATTTGTGCCGCAGCACGCATGTGGCCTCCGGGCGGGATGTATGTAAATATTGTTGAATTTGCACACTTGGCACATAAATCCTGTTGCCGCCGCCCCAGCCAGGTGGAAACCTGGGGTGGAAGGTGGGCGTGCCCGCCCGGTGGCTTATATGGGCAGGCAGCGAGGCAAGCAACCAACCCACTTTGCAAAATGTCACCATTTCTGTTATCCTTGCTCTCCGGGCTTGATGGATTACTCGAGAGCCCGCCACGGCCCCTGCTGCATAAATATTGCAAATGCCTGTCGCGCTGACAGGCCGGGGGATAAGGATTCTCTACCCAGGTCCTCCTCCCGCTCCTGCTGCCTTGTGGGTCAGCATTTTGCCGTGGAAAGTGAAGCTCGCTTCGAAGTAGCAAAGGAAAATGTATAAAATTCCGAAAAGTATTCAATTTATTACGAGGGTCTTGGTTAAGAAAGGGCTTATATTCTTATATACTCAGGGCCAAGAATTATTCATAATTTTAAATACGGATAATACCGGAATTATACTGGGTTATATTGAAATATGAATTACCTGTAAGCTGGAGTTCATGTAAAGGCATTAAATCAGAGCGGACAAAGTTTGAAGGGTCCCCTAATTATATGCAATATTCTAGGCCAAATATGGTTGGTCTATTATACTTATAATTACTAATACACTTTCGAGGCACTTTCCCAGTTTAAAAATAAATAATTATTATAGAAGAAACCAACTAACTTTCAGGGTATTTGCACTGTCTGTTCACTGCAAGTAAACGGCTTAAATTTGTTCCACCTGGTGTGCCTCCGTGCGCTTATTCATACGCAATTAGATCAGCGCTGGCAGCTGCTGCTTGCAGCTTGGAGCTGGGAGCTTCGAGCTTATAGTGGCCTCCACATCCAACGCCACCCACGCCTACATATGCTCAAGCCCAGACCCGGGCCCATGCATATGCACATGCACATGCACATAAACGGTTAACAAAGGGGACCTGGCCAAGTTGTCGTTGCTGGCGGTGCCTGGGCGTAGTTGCGAATTCATTTAGCATTTCGCCATTTACTAGAGCCACAATACCCGGCTCTCTCTGCCTGCCATATTGTTAACCACTCGAGCTGGCGAACATTGTTGCTTATTTAATTCTTGATGGATGCTGCTGCTGCACCCGTCCGGCCCCGCCTGAATATTGCATTTGGTAATTAGACCTGATGGGTTTTATGAAAGCAAAAATGTGCACAAGGCACAGGGATCAGGGATCAGGGATCCTTTGCTATAAATGAAAATAACACATTAGTTACCAATGTTAATTAAGTACTTCTTAAACTTTTCCTTAAACGATTCTCTAATATCTCCATTATTTTTCTGTCTATTTACAGTCCACGCCCCCAGCTCCTCCTCCCTGATAGCCAATACGCCAGCCAGTGCATTCGTCAATACGCCGGCCACCCTGCTCTTCACCACCCGCCACGACATCCAGGTGGCGAACATCACCCGGCCCACGGGCGGGCCACAGATCGATGTGATTGTCCGGGATCTGGCCGAGGCGATGGCCATTGACTTTTACTATGCCAAGAACCTGGTCTGCTGGACGGATTGCGGCCGGGAGATCATCGAGTGTGCCCATACCAACACCTCGGCGCTGCAGCCTCTGTTGCGGGCGCCCAAGCAAACTGTGATATCGACGGGTCTGGACAAGCCCGAGGGCTTGGCCATTGACTGGTATACGGACAAGATCTACTGGACGGATGGCGAGAAGAACCGGATTGAGGTGGCCACGCTGGATGGTCGCTACCAGAAGGTGCTCTTCTGGACGGATCTGGACCAGCCGCGAGCGGTGGCAGTGGTTCCGGCGCGGAAGCTGCTCATCTGGACGGACTGGGGAGAGTATCCGAAGATCGAGCGGGCCAGCATGGACGGGGATCCGTTGTCGCGAATGACCCTGGTCAAGGATCATGTGTTCTGGCCCAATGGCCTGGCCGTGGATCTGAAGAACGAGCTGATCTACTGGACGGATGGCAAGCATCACTTCATCGACGTGATGCGGCTGGACGGAAGCAGCAGGCGGACGATAGTCAATAATCTGAAGTATCCATTTAGCCTGACCTTCTACGATGACCGCCTGTACTGGACGGATTGGCAGCGGGGCTCGCTGAATGCCTTGGACTTGCAGACCCGAGAGCTAAAGGAGCTGATAGACACGCCCAAGGCCCCGAATTCCGTGCGAGCCTGGGATCCCTCGCTGCAGCCCTACGAGGATAATCCCTGTGCCCACAGCAATGGGAACTGCTCGCATCTGTGCCTGCTGGCCACCAACTCGCAGGGCTTTAGCTGCGCCTGTCCCACGGGCGTCAAGTTGATCTCTGCGAACACCTGTGCCAATGGCTCCCAGGAGATGCTGTTCATTGTCCAGCGGACGCAGATTAGCAAAATCTCCTTGGACTCGCCAGACTACACGATATTCCCATTGCCCCTGGGCAAGGTAAGGTATGCCATAGCCATCGACTACGATCCCGTGGAGGAGCACATCTATTGGTCCGACGTCGAGACGTTCACGATCAAAAGGGCACATGCCGATGGCACTGCGGTGATGGACTTTGTGACCTCCGAGGTGCGGCATCCCGATGGTCTGGCACTGGACTGGCTGGCTCGCAATCTCTACTGGACGGACACGTCCACGGATAGGATAGAGGTCTGTCGCCTCGACGGTTCGGCGCGAAAGGTGCTGATCTATGAGCACCTGGAGGAGCCTAGGGCCATTGCGGTGGCCCCGTCGCTGGGCTGGATGTTCTGGAGCGACTGGAACGAACGCAAGCCGAAGGTTGAGAGAGCCTCCCTGGACGGATCCGAGCGCGTGGTCCTGGTCTCCGAGAATCTGGGCTGGCCCAACGGCATTGCCTTGGACATTGAAGCGAAGGCGATCTATTGGTGCGACGGCAAGACGGATAAGATCGAGGTGGCGAACATGGATGGCTCCGGCCGACGAGTCGTGATCAGCGACAACCTGAAGCATCTGTTTGGACTGAGCATCCTCGACGACTACCTGTACTGGACGGACTGGCAGCGTCGCTCCATTGACAGGGCGCACAAGATCACGGGTAACAACCGGATCGTGGTGGTCGATCAGTATCCGGATCTGATGGGTCTGAAGGTCACACGCCTGAGGGAAGTCCGAGGGCAGAATGCGTGTGCGGTGAGGAACGGCGGGTGCTCGCATCTGTGCCTGAACCGGCCGCGGGACTACGTCTGCCGCTGTGCCATTGACTACGAGCTGGCCAACGACAAGCGAACCTGTGTGATTCCGGCCGCCTTCCTTCTGTTCTCGCGCCAGGAGCACATCGGTCGCATATCCATCGAGTACAACGAGGGCAACCACAACGACGAGCGGATACCCTTCAAGGATGTGCGCGATGCCCATGCCCTGGACGTGTCGGTGGCCGAGCGGAGGATTTACTGGACGGACCAGAAGAGCAAGTGCATTTTCCGGGCCTTCCTGAACGGTTCCTATGTGCAGCGGATTGTGGACTCTGGCCTGAGTCAACCCGACGGCATTGCTGTGGACTGGCTGGCCAACAACATCTACTGGTCGGATGCGGAGGCTCGTCGCATTGAGGTTTCCCGCTTGGATGGCAGCAGTCGGCGTGTGCTCCTGTGGAAGGGAGTGGAGGAGCCACGGTCCCTGGTCCTGGAGCCGCGACGTGGCTACATGTACTGGACAGAATCGCCGATGGATTTGATACGGCGAGCGGCAATGGATGGCACAGATATGCAGACCATTGTGTCGAGTGCCAATCATGCCTCCGGCCTTACCTTCGACCAGGAGACACGGCGTCTGTACTGGGCAACCCAATCCCGGCCAGCCAAGATCGAGAGCGCCGACTGGGACGGCAAGAAGCGGCAGATCCTGGTCGGCAGCGACACGGACGAGCCGTATGCGGTGTCGCTGTACCAGGACTATGTCTACTGGAGCGACTGGAACACCGGCGACATTGAGCGAGTGCACAAGACGACGGGCCAGAATCGAAGCCTTGTTCACTCGGGCATGACGTACATCACCTCGCTACTGGTGTTCAACGACAAGCGACAGACGGGCGTGAATCCCTGCAAGGTCAACAACGGCGGCTGCTCGCACCTGTGCCTGGCTACACCGGGCAGGCGCGGCATGACCTGCGCCTGCCCCACACACTACCAGCTGGCCAAGGACGGTGTCTCCTGCATTCCCCCGAGGAACTACATCATCTTCAGCCAGAGGAACAGCTTCGGAAGACTGCTACCGAACACCACAGACTGTCCGAACATCCCGCTGCCAGTCTCGGGAAAGAATATTCGCGCTGTGGACTATGATCCCATCAGTCACTACATTTATTGGGTAAGCGAGGAGAAGATAACTCTGTTAGAGACCTTACTTATGCTCAAATAATTCCAGATTGAGGGCAGAAGTCACAGCATCAAGAGATCCCTGGCAAATGGAACCAAGGTTAGCCTGTTGGCCAACTCTGGGCAGCCCTTTGACCTGGCCATTGATATCATTGGACGACTGCTGTTCTGGACCTGCTCCCACTCCAACAGTATTAATGTGACGAGGTAGGGGAATGACTAATCCCTTAATTACCTTATCTTTAATTATGTTTATCGCTCTTATAGCTTCCTGGGCGAATCTGTGGGCGTCATCGATACCGGGGACTCGGAGAAACCTCGCAACATTGCCGTCCACGCCATGAAGCGTCTGCTCTTCTGGACAGATGTCGGCAGCCACCAGGCAATTATTCGCGCCCGCGTTGATGGCAATGAGCGCGTGGAGCTGGCCTACAAGCTGGAGGGAGTCACGGCCCTGGCCCTGGATCAGCAGTCGGATATGATCTACTATGCGCATGGCAAGCGGATAGATGCCATCGACATTAATGGCAAGAACAAGTGAGTTTGCTAATATTATTCCGTTTAGAACATTCTAAAATATAAATTACTTTCCTTAGGAAAACCCTGGTTTCCATGCACATCTCCCAGGTGATCAACATCGCTGCCCTGGGGGGCTTTGTCTATTGGTTGGACGACAAGACCGGCGTGGAACGCATCACTGTCACAGGAGAGCGTCGATCCGCCGAGCTGCAGCGTCTGCCGCAGATCACGGATATACGCGCTGTGTGGACACCGGATGCCAAGGTGCTGCGGAATCACACCTGCCTGCATAGTCGCACCAAGTGCTCGCACATCTGCATCGCCAGTGGAGAGGGAATGGCACGTACCCGCGATGTCTGCTCCTGCCCCAAGCATCTTATGCTGCTGGAGGACAAGGAGAACTGCGGCGCCTTTCCTGCCTGCGGCCCGGATCACTTTACGTGCGCCGCTCCTGTTTCGGGGATCAGTGACGTGAACAAGGACTGCATACCCGCCTCCTGGCGCTGTGACGGGCAGAAGGACTGTCCGGACAAGTCCGACGAGGTGGGCTGCCCCACCTGCCGGCCGGATCAGTTTAGTTGCCAGTCGGGCGAGTGCATCGACAAGTCGCTGGTGTGTGACGGAACCACCAATTGTGCCAATGGCCATGATGAGGCGGATTGCTGCAAAAGGCCGGGAGAGTTTCAGTGTCCCATCAATAAGGTGAGTGTGCTCTCAAGTAAAATATTAATAAAATCAGAAAGTAAACATTTTTTGTTCTGTTATCAGCTCTGCATCTCCGCCGCTCTGCTCTGCGACGGCTGGGAGAACTGTGCCGATGGAGCCGATGAATCTTCGGATATTTGCATGCAGCGCCGCATGGCACCCGCTTCGGACAAGCGCGCCTTCATGATACTGATTGGCGCCACCATGATCACCATCTTCTCCATTGTCTACCTGCTGCAGTTCTGCCGCACGCGAATCGGCAAGAGCCGAACGGAGCCCAAGGACGACCAGGCCTCGGATCCGCTGTCACCATCGACGCTGAGCAAGTCACAGCGAGTCTCGAAGATCGCCTCCGTGGCAGATGCCGTGCGAATGTCCACGCTTAATTCGCGCAACAGCATGAACTCCTACGATCGCAATCACATCACTGGAGCGTCTAGTTCCACGACAAATGGCAGCAGCATGGTGGCATATCCCATTAATCCACCGCCATCGCCGGCGACCAGGTCGCGACGTCCGTACCGGCACTACAAGATCATCAACCAGCCCCCGCCGCCCACGCCGTGCTCCACAGACATTTGCGATGAATCGGACTCGAATTACACCAGCAAATCGAACAGCAATAACAGCAACGGAGGTGCCACGAAGCATTCTTCCAGTTCGGCGGCCGCCTGTCTGCAGTACGGCTACGACAGTGAGCCGTATCCTCCGCCGCCGACTCCGCGCTCGCACTACCACAGCGATGTGCGCATTGTGCCGGAGTCCTCCTGCCCGCCATCGCCGTCGTCGCGGAGCTCCACGTACTTCTCGCCGCTGCCGCCGCCGCCATCGCCCGTACAGTCGCCGAGTCGCGGCTTCACGTAACATTTCGAGATTTACATGTAAAGCGTGAAGGGGAGCCACAAAACATATCATTTGTTGCCGAGCTTTTCCTTATATGAATTTTATTATTAATTATTATTACTATTATTATTTTCACCACTCTTATGTCTACCACTGATGATTTGTAAATATGTACGTGTGTTTAATTGGTCATTTAAGGCTTTAACTAATTTTAATCGTAGCTTAGAGAGAGCGTCCATGCCTGGAGGACTTATCCGAGATCTCGTTAAGTTTCATTTTGCCAGATACACCGAAATAGAATGCAGTACAACCATGCATTGCAACCATGCGCAACAATAGACTGCAGTTTATATTATTTTTTTGTAAGCGAAATGCAATTATTAGCAATTACCTTAGGTCTATAATATGGTATAATATTCGATGATAAGTCTCTTGTAATTCCGTGTGCCAAATTTTCCTAAAAATCAGACAGAAAATCCACAATCGATTTAAACCTACTTATTATTACTTTTCATTTAAACGCATTTAACCCTAGACTACTTTAAATACTTAGTCTTAACGTGTAAATAGATAATTCTTTTACGAAAGCAATATTGACATATATATGCGACTAACAAAACTGTCTTCTTAATTGTTATAAACACCAAAAAGTGCCTCAGTAATATGTGTGTTTGTTTTATTGTTTACTCTTAAATTCTCCTATATCATTTATATATTCATAGATAATACAAAACGAATAGTTAGTTATTCATACGATGTAGGTTTTTGCAATAATTAAATGAAAGTAAATGCATATTTATAGTTAATTTTAGAAGACGTAATTTGTAAACAGAACGAAACATACAAAACAATATTTTTAAATGTAAAATGCAGTATTTTTAACAAAATTAAATAGCGACTTCTTTATTCATGGGATTTTGGGATTGGAGGGTGATATTGAAACATGTTTTAACTTGCATGGCTATGTAGATAATGCTGTCAACTAACAGTACTGGAAGGACTGTACAATCTTGGGAAGGAATCCCTAAAGATGTTTAAAGATCACAACACTTTCCTTACATAAATGGTAGTTTATTTTATATAAAAATCACAACGGTACAAATAAATACTATTTAACAAAATGGAATGGTTGTCGGTAAACAAAATAACACAGTGCTTTCGTATGTAATTGGTATGTACATATTACACGAAACATTATGAATTGACTACAGACTAGAAATACAAATATGATTTATTGCAAAGGGTTTTGATTTTTAGGTCGGCTTCACGCCAAACCAACTCATCTTCCAGTTCAGAGTGTCATGCAGCAGCTTTTCCTCCTCGGATGTCAGCTGAAGTAACGTAGAGACGGCACGGACAAGATGACGAGCCTCCACCTGACAGGATACATAAATTTGAGATGACTGACTAGAAAGAGCTTTGGTTTACACACCTCTCGGCTTGTTAAGAACTTCACAATGACGTGTTTCAAATATTGAAAGTTCACTTCATCCATTATGATGCAGTTGTTACCCTTGTCGCCGCCAGATGGAAATGTTTCGAGATTGGTGACTGTATGCCTTTGGCCTGGACTGGTTATTGGATGCGAATCACTGTCCGTGGATATCTGAGCGCTGCGCAATTCCTTTTGCACGGTTTTCTTGAGGTCAACCAAACGCTGATTTAACGTTTTTATTGTCTAGAATATAAAGGTTATTACTTTAAGATCCAATATTAATGAAGCAACCTCACTCACCTTGTTTTTTTCGACTATCTCCAGCTGAACAACCTCAAAGTCGGCCAACTTCTGAGCATTCTCCTGGGCTATACTGCTGACATGCTGCAGTGTTTGTCGGGCCTCGGCTATATCTGTTTCGAGTTGATTATTCCTGTCCTGGAGATCGATGGCTTCGCTGCGCTCCAAGCGCAGCTGTTGCCTTAATATGTCTTCGCTCTGTGAGATCTCCGCATTGCGGAGTATTGCAGTCATTTTCTCCTCACGTTCGATTTCCAGCTGCATTATGGTTTCGTCCAGCTGCTCCTGCTTCTCAGTCGCTTGGGTTCGTAGCTTTTGGGCAACTTGCTCGGCATTCGAGGCGTATTCGGTGAACCTGTCATCGGCCGCCGTGAGACGAGTCTTGAGATCTTTTACTTCTGTTTCCAGATTTTGCTGAGAACATTTTGGTTTATATTTTTACGTTTACAAGGTCTCCGTCAAACGGAATAGGATTTTAGGAGGGTGGTATACATAGAGGCGTGCATTGTTCAAGGAAAGAAGTTACCAATCAGTTTTGCCAACGATTCATAATCAGTTTAATACAGAAAGGAAAACATTTATAATCGAAAAATACATAATAGGCGTGTAGGTGTTGTTAAAAATTCTATTTTTCCCCCAAGAGGTAGGAACTTAGTTGTTAGTGTATATTAGTACTGCTTTAAATTTTATTGTATTGTTAATTAGTGTTACAAGTCCCAATGGAAATCGTCATCATCAGGAGGCATACTCACAGATTTGTTGCGCTCAAATAGGATCTGCTGCTCGTTCTCCTCACGGCACTCCTTCAGAGCCACGTTCAGCTCGTCGATTTCCTCCTCCAGCAGCTTGACCTGACATTAAGAAGGGGTAAGTTACGTTTGATCCATCCGGAAATCTCGTGATACTAACCTTATCGTCTCGCTGCTTGATTTCGTCTTTGGCCTTCTCCAGTTCGAATGAAACCTGCTTGCGGCTCTCGATGGCATCGTCTCGGGTTTTAAGTGCCTTCCGCTTCTCAGTCGTCTCCTCGGCCACTTGCTTGGACAAGCGACTGACCTGGGTCTCTAGAGCCAGGTTCTGGCCACTCCACGAGCCCTTGATGTCTGACAGCTGAAGGTGCGCCTCCTCCAAATGCTGTTCCAGAAGCTTGTGCTCTCGTATAAGGGCCTGCACTTGCTGCTCGGAGTTTAGCTTGCCCAGCGATTCCAGTCGCGACTCCTCCACGATCTTCATGCGCTTTTTGAGATGTCGATTCTCCTCCTGCACCGTCGCCAGCGTCGTGGTCAGCAGGTTCTTCTCCTGCTGCGTGGAATGTCGCAGTTGCTCCAGCTCATCCCGCAGATCCTCGGCTATGGACTCCATCGGTCGCAGTCGCTCTAGCTCTTCGCTGAGAGACTCGATCTGTTGGCTCTGTTGGCGCATGGCGCCCATGCGATCCACGGACTCCTGCTCGCGAAAGCTTAGAAGATTCTTCAGTTTATCGATCTCGATCTGCTGCAGATTCTGGATCTTCTCCTGCTCCTCGCAGTACATGTCCTTTTGCGTCTGGGCCACGCGTACACTCTCCAGCAGGATCTCGTTGGTCTTATCCACCCTCGTCTTCTCCTCCTGCAGCTGTTGCATTCCCTGCGTGATGGTGGACACCTTGGTGGTGAGCTCATTGCACTGGCTCCGCAGCTGGCACAGTTGCTCCGACTGCGTGCAAGGGTGAGAAAATACAGCTGTTTATTTACCTTCGTCTGGATATACACAAATAGACTGGTTTTCTTACCTCGCTGTAGAAGCCACCGCCACCGCCCACATCATCAGCGGAGTTGGAATTGACACTGACCCGGCGGCTACGTAGCCGGTAATTGTTGTTGTTGCGCTGATGGGGCTGGGTCGCCGCAGTGGCCACATCCTCGCCCGTTTCCTCCTTGATTTTGTTTTTCAGTGTAGCGAACATTGTTGCTGCTACTTAAGGGGAGCTTTTCCCAGTCAGTCACTGTTTTTTTCTTTCGGTGTCTCCGTCACCCTCTGTTCCCACCGAGCACAGCTATTGGAATTTATCTGGTTTATTTTTTCGGGCTGGCGAAACGTGCCCGCGGAGCGTTTATAGCATGGCGTTATATCTGTGGCTGCCGTGTGCTAGTTGCTTATCAGAGAAATGGTAATTTTTGTAAACGGACCAAGTGGGGGTTCGTAGCACCATCGGTGGTGTTGCCACATCGTCAAGTCATTTCATTCTTGTGCTCTGGCAGCGCTGCGAAACTGAAACATGGTTGCATTTCGATAGTTGTTACAGACGCCGACGCTGAAAACAGCTGGCAAGCGCGCTTAATTTTCCAAAAAGAAAAAATTAAGTGTTTGCGTCCTTTGTGAAAGTGTTAAATTTATTGTACTAAACTGAGAAATTAAGAAGTAGCCGGCCATGGACCAGTCTAAGCAGGTTTTGCGGGATTACTGCGGCGACGGAAACGGCACCTGCGCCTCGTCCTTGCGAGAAATCACCTTGATTGAGACAGTGACCAGTTTCCTGGAGGAGCACGGCGCCTCCGAAATTGACCGCAAGGTGCTCCGCAAGCTGGCGGAGGCTCTGTCCAAGGGCATTGATGAGTAAGTAAACAAAACAGCCGCATAAACGTAACCAATAGGAGTTGGGATATAAACAAAAACACAAATTGCCTGCGCCGCAGATGATGAACAGATGAGATCGCAATGGTGCCCACTGTGATCGGCGATGAACGCTCTCCGGAGCCGGAGCTCTCCGAGATCCGCGGCGTTCCGCCTCATTGGGGGAGGCATGCTCACGAACACAGCTGAACAATAAGTACTTGATACTCACCCCGAAAAATTTTAAGAGAGCAGCTAGCACTTCACTACACTGGGAATAATTTTGTTTAAAATCTTGGGAATAATTATTAATTAAAATGTTGTAATATACATTTTTCTTTTGTGGGTGTTCGTCTATAGTTCGGAAAATTTAAATTATTTATCGGGGTCAGTCAAAAAATGTATTAAATGTTTTCTTATTTTCCCAAGTGTACCGTTTACGGCTATTCCGCAGTGGGAAATGCGTAACATCTGCTGAGCGCATTTTCCTTCCCGAGCAGATGATTCTGGGGGTTTTTCCTCTCATGCCCGCAGCAGGCAGCGCTCTCTCTTAATCAGTCGCATCGCTGTCTCAGTCAGTTATGTTCTGGCTTTCGGTTTATTTGGACGTATAAAGAGCATTTTCCGTTTATTTATTTTGCTTGCCTCTCGCCTATCACTCGTGCCATATATATACACACACACACTCTCTCTCGTACATATGTAAATACACAGGAACAATCAGCGGGTCAAGCGGTGGACTTGTGTGTGTTTTTGATTGTACATACAAACATCTATGTGATTGCAATTGTTTATATTGCCAGACGCGGAGATACAAAAGTGATAGATTAATTTGTATTTATTGCATACATCGGCCATCGAAGATACAAGATGTTCGGGAGGCTGCAGGCTCTCAAGTGAACAGAAAACGAAATATAATATATCTAAGCAGTGTAAAGTGTGCTCGGATGTACAGTGTAATACATATACTAAGGCATACGTGAGTGTCTCTGTGGTGGTGCCCCCTGTTGTGCTTGTTGTTGTTGTTCTTGCTGTAGATTTCCCATTGCTTTTGTCGCCGCCAGCGATGCTGGGCTAATTTTAGTCGCGAGAAAGTATAGAAATTAATTTGTTTGAAGAATTGGGAGGCTCCTCAATCGACACAGGCCCCCTCATACATGTCATCATCGCTCGCTGGAATTCTTCATTTCCCCCACAAGTATTCGCCTTATCAGATGTTTCTCTGTGTGTGCCAACATGCACACACTCCCATAGGCACACACACGTGCACTCAGGGGTCATGGACTTGTGGAATTAACCCCTATGGGGTACAAAAAAGTCATGTAAAGAGCATATTTCACCTCCTAGCTGCCCTTCGAAACTGTAACCTTCCCTACCCTCAAAGAGCATCCTCTGCCCTATAAAGTACAGTAGCGGAGGGGCTCGTATGTGGATGTATTTTTAAGGCGTCTTAGGGTTTACATTTAATTAAACAAAGGATAATAATATCATAATAGCTTAAAACAGTCACTAATTTGTGGTTTTTCATTTGTACAGTTGATGCGGTTTTATTTGTTGAATATTTCTATTTTTAAGGCCTTTGCTATCTCATATATTTTATATATTTCCAGTTATCATAATTTTTTTTGTGGTCAATATTACACATAATGCCCCTTAAATTTATAATTTATCGGGTTTTCCTTATCTTAGAGGCTTTACTCGGGCTTTATTATCTTTGCTGTTTCTCTAAGTCAACATTTAAAATGATTTAATGAATCACTATATTTTTAATGATATTGCGTAAAAAAATTTACCCCTAAGATCCTTATCGTTCTTCAATATAACAATGTATCTAAAATGGCATTTTAAGTTAGATTTTAATGGCTTAAGTATATTACAATGCCTATTATTTACAATAAAAAGTACTTGAGGAGAATATACAAGCTAAAATTAAGACCTGATCTTAATTGAAGTCCAGGTAGTTCCTTTATTATCATATCGCATATCACTCACTCACTAGGTACATGTGTATGCTCCCAGCTCTTCTGTTTATTGTTATTGTACTTCTTTGTTGAATAATGCAGGCGCCTTTGTGTGTCATTGGCCATAGTTTGACACCCACTCGAGACGCGCCAGGCGGGCAGGTAGATAATGAGCACAGGAACCGGCACAGGTTCAGGTTCGCGGTGAGGTGAAAATGGGCTGTTAACTGCAGCTTACCTGCTGCCACAAGTGCCATAAAACGGCTCAAAGATACAGAGTGCAGGTGTTAAGTAGAGAGAGACATGTTCTAGCAGGAGTACAGGAGCCAACACCTGTTGTTTGTCCAGCTGGCTGGGCCCACTCCTCGAACTTAATCCATTGATTTTCATTACCGCCATAGTAACGGCGCCGAAAAAGCCAAAACAAAGCGCTTTGTGGCAGCAGAGTTTTCTCGGCCCGGTGCACGGTTGCAGTTCCTATTGCGGTCGGTGGCTCTTTCACGGTGACTTTTTGCAATTTGCTCAATTCCCAAAATAAATTGCGGCCAGAAGAGGTGTGCACGAGTGTGTGTACCTCCTCTTGAGATGTGCAGCACGGATGGTGGCCCACATGTGCCGTCCATCCCATTCGATCCCATCCCAGAGTGAATCCGATATGTAGGAACGCAGCCAGACTCTTTGAAGCCTCTTCCGCTGCACGGATGACTGCTCCTGATTGCAGCACGTCAGCCAGCAGCCCATGACTCATGGCTGTCCTCTTGGAAGGCCTACAACGTGGCGGCTACGTAACGAAGTCTGGCGTGCGCCGCAGAAGTATTTAGGGAATAAAGCCAAGAACAACAACAACAGCAACAACCACGACCAGCGGCGGTGACGTGTCCGCTTGGCGCATATAAATAACTAATTAAATCTCGAATATAAAGTCGCACATAAATAATCCGCATCTAGAGGAAAATAAACGCAAGCAAGAGCGCATAAATGCTAAATGAAACATAGAATATGGCGGGTATATTTCGATCTCCGTCTCTGAACAACTCAAGAGATTCTTCTGGCGGTACTCCATTCAAGCGAATGAGGTAAGTTTTGGCAGACATAACCAGGCTCCACTGTACGCAATCTATATACTGATGAGGCTAATTGCTCATCCCACTTCCCTGCGCGTCGCACGGCGGATTTAAGGCGCGGAAGTGTAATCTCATCCATTGCGACTTGTGGTTTTTGGAAGTGCGATCGTTCGAGTGTGACTTTGTCTAAAAATTCAGTTCACATAGCAATTTGGCAAAGGCAAAAAGATAAAAAGAAAAAAGAGCTTTTATTGCTGCCCATTTGGGCAAATGGGTGTGTCTGTAATTTATAGAACAAATGTAGAGTGCGGATATTATCAAGAAGCTAACTAGGGGCTTTATATCGCATTGTAAAGTTTTTTGTAAAGGTTTTTCAAGAGATAAAGTCTGAATTTTACAGTTTATGCAAATTAGTACCTGAACTTGACAAAGGATTGTCTTAAATTGAATTGAAATACTTTTTACATTGTATTTACTCTCTTTAGAATTATTGTGTTAGGTTTAAGAGTCTTGTAATGATTATTGATAAGCTATTAATTCAAATTCTTTCACTAATCATCACTTTTATTTGCTTTCTTAATTCTTCAAAAGAAAAAGATACATAATTTGTCAGAAACACTCACTGAGTCTTATTAAAAAAAGCAGGAAATCAATCATTTTCACGCCTCACCGAATAGCTTAATGTAAGACAACGCTGAGATAAGTTTCTTAATTAGCCTCTAGAATGCTCAAAGTAGAAATTCGGATCACATCCAGTTCGATTTATTCATATATGGCATTAATTAATAGGTAGGTGGTAGAGAATAAATAGTAGACAGTACAAAGTGCAGTGGAAGCACTAAAAACCTTGTTGCATTGTCCGTCGATTTTCCAGTATTTATTGCCAATTTAAGTCATAAAGCCGGGCCAAATAATGTAAACCGGTTTCTAGATTCCGATTAAGCCAGTGCTAGCCAAGATCGCTTGATAGCTTGTTGATGGCCGGAGTTTCTCCAGCACTTTGTGACTGGAACTCACTTGGAATGGTCCGATCATATGGGTGGAAAGTGAGAGTGCTGCCAGTGTTTTGGTGGCTCCTCTTCCAGGGGATTCCCCTGCTTGCCATTCGCCTGACGCCCTGCCAACTTGCCGGCCAGCTCTACATACTCGATGTTCCCAAATCAGAGCTGCCCCTGTGGCTATGCATTGCCCAGTTCGAGAGTCGCTTCAACACCCATGTCGTGGGCCAGCGAAACGATGATGGCTCCCGGGACTACGGACTCTTCCAGATCAGCGACCGTTACTGGTGTGCGCCGCCGAATCAGACGGAGTACCACGCCTTTAACGAGTGCAACGTGAACTGCACGCGCCTGCTGGGCGAGGACATCACGATGGCCGTCCAGTGTGCCCGGCGCATCCAGAAGCAGCAGGGCTGGACGGCCTGGTCTGTGTACCCAGAGTTCTGCAATGGAACTCTGGAGGCGATAGACGAGTGCTTCCAGCCGGGCAATGCCACCATCGATTGCTCGGCTGGCGGCGAGTTGGACGAGGTCAGAGGTTGTTAGAGATAATAGTCTCTGCCCATTATGTCATCACTGCCGAAAATATGTGAACTTGTGTATGCAAAATTAAAATCTTAATTACCATTTATACATTCGACTTGTTTTATTGGTTGTTCGGCGAGGTCACTGCGAAAACTGCTTTCATTGTGCTCAATTAACAGATTTCCTCCTTATTTGCAGCACCAGTCCGGGACTCTTGCAAGATGTCACCCTGGAGAACTCATGTAAGTTGGTTACCTTATCTATTAATAGGAGATGACGATTGGTCGAGCGATGTAATAGGATCGAAGATTGTTTTGGCTTAAAAAACTAGTTTTCAGCTTAAAATGTTACTAGTAATCCATAGTTTTAAATGAAACTTTAAAAACCAAAGCAAAGATGAGGTTAATACCATTTTTTTAAATTACATAAAGAGAAGGTTAAGCTCGGCTCCAAGTCGATAAAAATCCTATCCTAAAACTCAACTTAACGTTATAGTTTTTTTTTTCGGTTATCAAAGTGGGCCTTGGATAAAATGTCCTCTCCTTTATATGTTTAGTAAGGATAAGTCATAGACAAGTACAACATCGTTTTGGCAACACACCCCTACAAAGTCTAGAGAAATTTTTCCGACCAGTTTTGCCTTTTTATATTTTCTACGCGGTTAAGCCGAAGCCCGGCATTAAGCAGAATAAAGCTAGATATGAGCCATAATCGCTCATTGCCCTCATTACCGCGGAATCCGCGAGTATCCGAGATGCATAGTTAGTGAAGAATTTCTCATTACGGATCCTGGTCACTCACTGTCACTGTATCTTGCAGATTCCAGTTTTGATGCGGCGCGACCACCACTTGGCGGCAGCCACTCACCCATGTTGGCCCAAGGACGATCGGTCCGCGAGCTGGAAGAGCAGATGTCCACGCTGCGCAAGGAGAACTTTAACCTGAAGCTGCGCATCTACTTCATGGAGGAGGGTCAGCCGGGCGGACGTGGCAATCTCTCCGTCGATACCCTGAATAAGCAGCTAATCGAGGCTAAGATCGAGATTGAGATGCTGCGAAAAACCGTCGATGAGAAGATGGACCTGTTGAAGGACGCTGCCAGGGCCATTTCACACCACGAGGAGAAGCAACGCAAGGCGGACCTCGACAGCCAGACGATAATAGATGGGCTGCACGAACAGGTTCGCGCCTACGAAGTAAGTTCCAGCTTGAAAGCTATAGAAAAATATATCTAATCTAATCTCCCTATTTCTTACAGATCTCGGCATCGAATCAGCCGGGCGACCATATTGACTACCAGAAGCTCAAGCGTCTGGAGAACGAAGTGCAAAAACTGGAGGACGAACTGCTAGAGGCCGACAAGCGTCACACGGCGACCAAAAACGAGCTGGAATTCACGCTGGCCGAGCGCCTGGAATCGCTGGCGGCCTGCGAGGCCAAGATCGAGGAGCTGGCCATCAAGAATGCGGAGATGGTGGAGCGCCTCGAGAAAGATTCCGAGTCCGGCGAGGCAGCAAACGTAAGTATACGGCCCCCAATCGAAAGTACTTCCCATTAGGTTAGATTAAGGGTTGTGACATTGTGTGTGGGAGGTGCTAAAGGTTTAAGTGAACTGCCACTGTGTTTAGAATAAGCTGGAGCTGATGAAGGTCGTGGTCGAGGACTCTCGGGCGGAGAGAGAACGCCTGATGAGCGTCGTCAGAGCAGCGGAACAAGAGCTGGCGCGCCAGAACGGTTCATTGAAGGAGGCTGTGGAAAAAATAGAGGTACAGCACCAGGACATCCAGCTGATGGAAGTGAGTCCCCACCCTCTCCCTCATCCACATCCCAACCCTGCTCAAACAGCAATACCATCCTCCCAACCAAAAGGGCACCATCAAGCAGAAGGAAGAGACCTGTAGCAGCCTGCTGGAAAGCGTGCTGAAGTTCGAGGCGCTGGTAGCCAAACAGAATGCCGAGATTGATTTGATGAGACAGGAGAACCTTCATCTCAGCGTCACCCTGCAGCCGAGGGGGAATCAGCTGCCTCGGCTGGAGCGCGTTGCCATTGTGCAGCCGATGCAGTCGGCGACGGATACCACCGGGGTTGGTATCTCACCTTCTATTGACCGTTGTGGCAGCAGTTCCTCATTGCACTCCAACTTCTCATCGATCAGTATCTTGTGCGGCAATCGGGAGCCAACGAGCCAAAGGAAGATGTGCCAAATGGGCACCAGGCAGGTGACGCTTCTCCCATTTTGCGTCCAGTATCAGCACCTAAACAGGCATCGTCCACAGCAGCAGCCGCTCGCCAGTCGATCCCAGATATGCTGCAGTCATGCCACCTTGCTGGCGGTGGCTGCACCCAGCACTGCCTTCTACAACTACTCGGTGCCAAGCTTGACTGGATTCCGGCAGTATCTCTGGCACTGGGGCGCGCCATACTCAAACTGACCCTTCTGGTGGTACGGCTGCACGCCTACCTGCTGTACACCGGGATGCCGCTTTACCTGCCCCGCCAGTGGTCGATTCCCAACTCTGTTTTCATCTCAATTGGATGGCGTCACGTTCCGTATGATCAGCCACCGCAAGTGATGTCTGTCGCCTCCTCCTTTCCGTTCCGATTTCGTTGATCCTTGTTAGCCATTGCATCAGATGTGGCCCACATTCCGCGGGAACGATGTTGTCCTCCCCCCGAGACATCGTCAAATTTCTCGTTAAGGTGTATTAAATTTTATTCCATTGCATGGCAAGATCCCACTTGAATGTTATTGAGAATCCGATTAAACGCATAAGCTAATCCTAAGACCAATATCTTGTGTTGATTCCTTCCGACACTGTAGCCTTGCCATTTCTTCTTCTGATCACTTACAGGACAAGCGGGGGCTGGCCGCCCAACTGGCGGACAAGGTGTGCGAGCTCCAGGACGCCCAGGAGAAGCTCAAGGAGTGTGAGCGCATACACGAGCAGGCGTGTCGCACCATCCAGAAGCTGATGCAGAAGCTGAGCAGCCAGGAGAAGGAGATCAGGCGGCTCAATCAGGATAAACAGCAGGAGCAACAGTCGATCAACAAGGAGGTAAGTTAGCGTCAAGGGAATACTTAGCTGATATTAACTGATGTACATTTTGTATCTTTATAGATCGATAACACCAAGGCTATAATTTCGCCACCTACAACAAGCGGGCGCTCGCTGAGTGACAACGAGACCTGCTCCCCGGAAATCTCCATCAGCCTCAAGGTGCGCTACGAGCACAAGATTGCCGAGCAGGAGGAGAAAATCAAGCAGCTGCAGGCCGAGGTCAAAAAGAAGACGGCCAACCTACAGAACCTAGTCAACAGGGAGCTGTGGGAGAAGAACCGCGAGGTGGAACGCCTCACCAAGCTGGTGGCGGCGAGTCAGCAGAAGACGCTGCCCCAGATTGGCGAGGAGTCTGGCGGAGAGGCTGATCTGCAGCAATCCTTCACCGAGGCGGAGTACACGCGAGCCTTGGAGCGTAACAAGCTGCTGCAGCGCAAGGTGGACGTGCTCTTCCAGCGTTTGGCGGACGATCAACAGAATTGCGCGGTGATAGGGCAGTTACGTGTGGAACTCCACCAAGCTCGCATGGAAGTGGAGACGGCGGACAAGTGGCGCCAGGAGTGCGTCGATGTTTGCAGTGTTTTGACCAATCGGTTGGAGGAGCTGGCCGGCTTCCTCAACTCCCTGCTGAAGCACAAGGATGTATTGGGCGTGCTGGCAGCCGATCGTCGCCATGCCATGCGAAAGGCTGTCGATCGCAGCCTGGATCTCTCCAAGAGCCTCAATATGACCCTGAATATAACGGGTGCTTCGCTGGCGGACCAGAGTCTAGCGCAGCTGTGCAATCTCTCCGAGATCCTGTACACCGAGGGCGATGTCAGCAACAAGACTTACAATTCCCACGAGGAGATCCATGCCGCCAGTTCTATGGCTCCAACCATGGAGAACCTCAAGGCGGAGAACAAGGCTCTCAAGCGGGAGCTGGAGAAGCGACGCAGCACCGACGGACAGCAGCTGCCGCGCAAGGAGCGCCGCTCCCTGCCCTTGCCCACTCAACAGCTGGACAATCAGAGCGAGTCCGAGGCTTGGTCAGAGCCAGATCGCAAGGTTTCTTTGGCGCGCATTGGACTGGAAGAAACCTCCAACAGCTTAGCAGCGCCGGCAGAGCAGCCGGCCAGCGAGTCGGAGAGCGAGGGAAGGGCTTGCTCCACCCGACAGGAGCGCAATCGCAATAGCGAGCGCATTGCGCAGCTGGAGGAGCAGATCGCCCAAAAGGACGAGCGTGTGCTGAACGTGCAGTGCCAGATGGTGGAGCTGGACAATCGCTACAAGCAGGAGCAGCTGCGGTGCCTGGAGATCGGGCAGCAGCTGGAACAGTTGCGAGCCATCAACGAGGCGCTCACCGCCGATCTGCAGGCCATAGGCTCGCACGAGGATCAGCGGATAATGGAACTGCAGCGCATGCTGGAGCACAAAACCCAACTGATTGACCAACTGAAGATGGCCCAGAGCACTCTGACAGCGGACGCGCAGATAACCGAGATGGAACTGCAGGCGGCGCAGCAGCAAATCCAGCAGATGGAGCAGCAGTACTCCGAATCCGTGGACATACTTCAGTCCCAGCTGGAGCAGCACAAGCAAGAAGCCCTGCTGCAGCTGGAGGAACATGAGCGCCTGCATAGGGAGGCTCTGGACCGCGACTGGGTGGCACTGACCACATATCAAGAGCAGGCTCAACAGTTGTTGGAGCTGCAGCGATCCCTCGACTATCATCAGGAGAACGAGAAGGAACTGAAGCAGACGCTCGTCGAGAACGAGCTGGCCACACGAGCTCTGAAGAAGCAACTGGACGAGAGCACCCTGCAGGCCTCCAAGGCGGTTATGGATCGCACCAAGGCTTACAACGATAAGCTGCAGCTGGAGAAGCGCTCCGAGGAGTTGAAGATGCAGCTGGAGGCGCTGAAGGCGGAGCAGCGAAAGCTGCAGCAGCAGCAGAAGCGTGGTAACAGCAGCGATGTTTCTCAGTCGGGTTACACCTCCGAGGAGGTAGCGGTGCCCATGGGTCCACCATCTGGGCAGGGACAGGCCGCCAGCTCTACCTCCAACCCGGCAACTGCTGCAGCGATGGCCCAAAGAGTCAACAACTCATCACCCGATCTGGGCATAGAAAGCGATGCCGGACGAATCTCCAGCGTGGAGCTATCTAATGCCCAACGAGCAATGCTGAAGACTGTGGAGCTAAGGAGCAGCGAGCAAGCGGCGGGCAGCCAGAAGACAAAGTCGGAGGGTGAGTTCTAGTCATGTTAACCGACCTGGAGATGACCCAACTAATCCTTGTTATTCTGTTTCAGATTCCGCTTCACCAGACAGCAAAGCCAACATAGCAACTGCTGCAACATCGTCATCAGCCGCAGCCCACGACTGCGCCAAGGTAGATCTTGAAAACGCCGAGTTGAGGCGCAAACTAATCCGCACCAAGCGAGCATTCGAAGACACCTACGAAAAGTTGCGTATGGCTAACAAAGCAAAAGCACAAGTCGAGAAAGACATCAAGAATCAAATACTAAAAACGCACAACGTGCTGCGAAACGTTCGCTCAAACATGGAGAATGAGTTATAACGATCGCGCCGACGTCCAGTCTATTATCAGCATTAACCCCCCTGAGAGGCCATCCAATCCACCCACCCATTATCCATTATTTGCCATTTTGAAACATTTCTTGCCATCGTTACTTTCGTTTCTTCTCGTCAGCATTGTAATTTGTTGTCTCGTTTTCAACTTGATATTAATTTATTTACAACTACTTGTTGCGTGTGTGACTGAACGAACAGAATGGAACGGAAACAACGAAGTTATTAATACGGAATACCTGTGCATTTTCTAAAGACTGTTTGGGGATTCGAACTGAGCCCGACTGAACGAAATATCACACCTGTTTTGAGCACCGGAAAAGTGCTGGCAACCTGTATCTAAAAATCACTACCTTATAACCTGGAGCACTCATTCATATTGAATGACATAACAGAAAATGTATATTAGAATGTATATATCCATCCTCGTAGTACCTAAAAATTTATGAATACTCTCTAGCGTACGTACACCTGATTTATGTGTCGAATAACCCAACCATTGTTCATTTATCTATCACTTGCATGTAGCTAAAGCTTCCTTAATTACTTACTACTGCTTAACCGCTCTGAATTACTGATTTCAGTTAATCATCGAAACGGACATTGAAATAATTGTTTGATTTAAACGAAAAAAAAGAGATAATGAAATGGTTTAACCACGTTGCCATCCATCCAACCATCCCTTTGTACAATGTGTAAAAAGTAAAAGTGTGCGGTGTCCTGGAGAACAAGACCTAGAACTTAAGTGATTTGTACCCTGTTTTATGGAATAAACAATTGCGTTAGAATTACATTTGATTTTGTTTATTTAAATTTCGATAACTTGTGGCGGCTTTCGATAACTGTCGAACAGCTGTAGTTGGCACCGTTGCCAGATGTGTGCAAATGCGAATGCAACCGTGCCAGCAGCAAATAAAAAGCGCAAAACTAAGAAAAAAAAAATAGACGACAAGCAGCGACTTGTGTCTACTAACAAATAGTGATATGTGCAAGTTGCAAGTCTAGACTCTAGACAGAGACAATCGGTTAGAATCGGTATAAGCACGCTTATCTCCACAGTGTCGGCTTTGTTTACTCCCTTATCAGTTTCACACAGTTGTACAATTCACTGCGCTTAAATGGAATCAACTCAGCAGCAGTTGTGTGTTGTGGGAGGTGTATTGTAGTGTAGTGTTCTTATGTTTGCTGGCATAAATGTTACCCTGCCGCCCATCGAACTGAGCTGACTTCAGCGGAAGTACACGGCACCGAAGCCAAACAACCGCCGGCCGCCCTTCTCTTGGTATTTTCCGCCCGCGATTTGTCTCGGATGTTGGCTCACCAGTTGCTGCTGCTGCTCACTTGGAAGTTATGCCGATGCCCTCCATATCATCACGCTTACGCCTCTCGTATCGCCGTAGCGCCGATTTCCCCGGACCGGGTCTGTTAACTACCTGTGAGTAATGCACTATTTAAGTCCCATATATTGTAGTTTTTGCCCTGAAGCTGACATGGCTGAGTTAATCGAATTTGCCGTTATTGCGGAAAACATAGAACAATATATTTAAATATATGTATGTTCATATTTAAGATAAATGTGCCGGGACAAGTAGAGATCTCAATGGTATTTAATTCCTTTGTATTACGTTTTAAATAGTAGGAGTGCAAAAAAAAATATGTATGAGCTTGTCTTATAAAAACTTAAACCTTTTTGTATAACTTAGTACTTAAACAAACAAAAACATAGCATTAATTAAACATATTATAGTTATAGAAAAGTTCAACTGTAGGTTGAGTGAGTAAGAACGGGTGAACCACTTTTACAAGTCAGTTGAAAACGCCTCCATTTAGTAACAAAAATTGATCATAGAGTTAATGAATCTCCGCTGTCCTCAATAAGAAGATAAGATTATATTTATAGCACCTGCAGACCTCCAAGGTGGCTAACTCGCATTTCTAATAAAATAAAGAAAAGAAAATAGTTTTTGGGAAAAAAAGTTAACCTGGCCCATGAGGGGATCGAACCCGCGACCTTCGCGTTATTAGCACGACGCTCTAACCAGCTGAGCTAATGGGCCATGGTGCCTGGCTGCGGCCAAACCCAATTTGAGCTGAGAGCGGAGGCCAAGCATTGTTGCATACTTTTGCCGTTGTATCCGACAAATGTAAAATTTAAGCAATCGCCTCTCATGGCTGCCCAATTTATCTCGTAGTTTATTTAGTGCCTGGCCCACATACGCGCGTGTATTCTCCTGAGCGACACATATATATTTTTGAAAACTCTTCGGAGAGGGGAAGAGGCCCCTCTCACTTACACTCTAGCTGGCGCTGGGAACTTCGGTTGAGGACTCGGCTCTTCGTGGACCGAAGGAAAGACGAGCAGGCGGCTGTGTTGTCCTTTTTTCCGTAAAGGATCCGCAGTTGGCTTTTGACTTCGGTTCGGTTTGGACGTGTTTCTTTTTGTTTTCGGCTGCGGCCGCGAATATTTTGGCCAATAGCCGTGGGAAATCGTTGAAAGTGGCGAACTCGTCGTGGGCCAGTAGAAGTCTCTTCCTACTTGGCTTTGGCCTTTTTGCAATTACGACGTGGCGTAGTAATTGGAGAGGTGTAAATACTCAATTTAGCGCTGCAGTCGCGAGTGCAGCTCGATAATCTGAAGGTTTCCCTTCCGCTTTAAATGACACTTTAATTATTCAGATTGTCACTGAAGGAACTGCTAGAGCTCCGGCTCTTCGGATTTATGTTTGAAGGATTGACTTCGGAGTAAGGCACTTGAAAATATATATAGATTTAGATATCTGCGACATCGAAAGCGTGCTGTAAGCCCTCCTGTCTCCGGCTGCATATGCGTGACAAGCAAATAGCATTACCATTGCCCCTAAATGTCAGAACTGCAATGAATTTTTGATGTTCCGCAGCCGTGGAGTAGCTTTAAAAAACATTTCACTAATGGCGGCGGCGTCTGCCTTAGGTTCGGTTCGTCGTCGTCAGTTGTTCCGGTTCTCAACACCTGTCAGAGTCAAGGCCCACGAATTGGGAATGTGGATTTGGTAACGGAAATGGGAGCGGAGACGGAGACGGTGACGGCCAACCCCCCACCGAGTCAGAGGTTGAGCGCCTTACATAACCGCTGCTCGAGAAGGAGTCGAGATTAGAGAACGAGTTAGTAGCCACATGTGCCTTTCGAGTGCCTGCAGTCCCCCTGAGTCCCGATCAAGTGCCTTTTGGGAGCGAATCCCCGAACCAAGAACCCAACCTCCAAGAGATGTCGGGACCCTATCAGCGCCAGAGCCTGGAGCTCCGCAGTCCTTCCAACAATGGTTCTGCGGAGGATAACCGGATGCGGCATTTGTCGGGCTCCTCCGCCAGCCAACGACGCCGGCAACAACGTGTGGCCCAACAGCGGCAGGACTCCTGGTTCCGGCACTCCATGCCGCCGGCCATCAACCGGGACTTTGAGTCTTTGGAGCACCTTACGCCCCGGGTCTCAGACGGCCTGGATGAGCAACTGGCCGCCTCAGTAACCCACAGTGTCCACAGTGGCGGCAGCGTAACGATTTGCGGGCGCGCGGATCAATCCAGCATCCACCTGAACAGTGCCAACAGCAACCTGGGCTTCATCGACTCGGACACGCCCAATACGCCAGTGACCCCGACATCCGGTCTCCAGCCCGCCGCCTCTGTGTCCACCTCAGGGGCTGGGACACTCTCCTCCTCTCGCCGAAGGTCGAGCAACCGCAAGGATTCCAAGGGCTCCATCCTCTCCCGACAGAGTGGCAGGAGTCGAGTTTCTGTTTTGGCCCAAAGGGGCCTGCAAATGACCGCCTCATTTCTACGCAGGAAGCGGACGGAGTACGAAGGTGAGTTGACCAGCTGGACGCCAAAGAATTCTAGGCATTCCGTAGGCTAGCCACCATCTCATCTCACACAAGACTGCTGCTAGAAATGCATCCAGGGTGGGGTATGTGGGAATCCGCTCGCAGTGTCGTCTTACTCTCGGATCAATACAACTGGCGTCCCGTAGTCTGGACATGGGTGGAACGAGGGTGCGGTTGACAGTGTCAATGCCTCCCGGAGATCTGAGAGCTCTGTTTAGTCTGCTTTCTGTTTTGGTTAAAAGGTCACATATTTAGATGGTATAAACAAACATTTGTTCTTAGACTTTTCAAGACTTTCTGGCTTAAAACAGATAAAAGGAATATGGTTCTCTTACCAACTTTAATTAATGTATTTTGGAGGTGTCTCGCTTACATTTTTCACATTTATTTATCCGATTGCTAGGGTTTTATTGTACAGAGTTAGATGTGTCAGTTTAAATGGTTTGCATCTATTAAATATAATTATTTACGGTTTATTCTATTTTTTAAATTTGATTTTAAGGTTCTTGAGTGTTGCTATAAAATGAAAGCCATGAAAGATGTCTTACTTACGTAGTCATGGCTTTATTTCTGGATTATTTTGAATTTTTTGTCTTGAAGGTTGTCATTGTCTGGCGATAGCAAATGCAGTTAACTTAATAATGCTGTAAATCCATCAAATAAAGGTTATTAGCAACTAAAGAAAGGCGCAATTTCTGGGTAGCCTTCTAGAACGTTAAGTACTTACTTAATGGAATTGACCCATTTACTCGTTTTATATAAATCCAACTAGACTTAATTTTACCTCCAAGGCTTGAATATCTTCTCAGGAATTCGAAATTCTACAATTAAATACGAGTGCCTGATTTTGTACGTCCTTTCCAGCCATGTCACAGATATGTCACACGACAGTACTGAAAGCGTTGAGTATGTAAATGTAAATGCCGCTGAAACAGGCTTGCCATTGTCCCGTCCCCAATCCCCAGTCCCCGTCTGTTTTTTAAGGACCCCACCCGTCCGTCCGTCCGTCCGCCAGGCAACCCCTACGGACTGACCCAGATTGCATGTACGAGTGGCGTGGCCCACAGGAAGGGCACGTCGTCCTGCTGCCGCATATGTGGCATTGGGGATTGGATTCACAAGTCACTGCCGCTGCTGCTGCTGAGCAGTCAAATGAGCGGAAGTAGGAAAGGAAACGAAAGCCATGGCAGCTGCAGTTAAGACTATGAGTTGCTTTTATTGCACTTGACTTAAGCTCTAGACGGTGTTCTGGGCCTGCAGCACCCAGTCCCGCAGCTCGGCCACGTCGGCGAAGACGCCGGGATAGTTGGCGAGGGCGCATTCACGGCCCCAGGAGACGACGCCCACGAGCTGCCCTCCAGATACTAGAGGACCGCCCGAGTCGCCCTGGCAGGCATCCTTGTTGGCCGCCGCCGCACAGATCATAGTCGCCCGGATGCTGGATCCGTATCCGTATGTGGAACTGCCGCACTGTGAGCGCCCCACGATCTTGGTGTCGATGTAGAGCAGCTCCGACGAGGAGCTGCCGCCGAAGGAGGTCTTTCCCCAGCCGGTGATGCTGGCTGCGGATCCATGGGCGGGACTTGCAGTGGCCATTGTAATGGCCTTGATGGTGGAGCCAAAGGTCAGCTTGGTCTGCAGACGCAGCACTGCAATGTCGTTGACATGTGTCGCTGCGTTGAAGCCCTCGTGCGCCTTGAAGGCAGCCACCTGGATCAAAACCCCGCCATAGGTCCTCCGGTCCGAGCCAGCTCTAATCTTGAGAATAGAGGCCGTGACTGGCGACTGCAGGCAATGGGCGGCTGTGACAATGATGTTGGTGCTGATGATGGAGCCTCCACAGGAGTGTCCGCCCGATTTCTGCACTGAAACCTGCCATGGATGGTCCGCAATCGATGTCGCTATGCCTCCCACAATCCTGCCATCCGGCGTGGTCTGGGGCTCCAGCCCCGAGGGTATCGCAGCGCCATTAGCGATGGCTGCCAGCAGGGCTAATGAAGTCACAATCTGGAGGAACATTGCTCTGTGGTAGCTCTCTCGGTAACTGGATGGCTAACTAACGGCTCTGGAGGGCCTTTTATAGCCGCAGAACTGCGATTATCATTTGCGTGCAGTGGGCATTGCCCGTGCGGATAACCAAGTCAAATGACATGGCCATATATCAGCGATATCAATTGTCAATTGGTAATTGTCTTCAGGTGCTGGTAGAGCTTCATTATGGCCGCCAGCCGGCCATCGATTTGTTTCCCCGACTCTGTGACATAGGTCAGTTGCAGAGCTTAGCCTTATCGAATCAATTGACGTCTCAGGAGGGCCATAATCCTAGCATTCTTTGCTCTCTCCGCCGAGTTGGGCCTTACCAATTGTAAATATTTCAAATGCAGATTACTCCTTCCGCCCCACATATTGTAAATTGCAAACTCACTTACGTATTCTGTATGGAATCGAAGGTCGTTATAATCGTAACCAAGTGCAGAGGGGGCATTAGGGCTTTTAATTCGAACATACATACATAGCATAATATAAACAGGTAAAAAACGTTATTGGTTCCGCCTGTCAACGGTAGTGGTACACAGGAAATGCATTAAACTGGAAAAGCTGCCACGCAGGACACGGGCACTGGCAGTTTATTCTCCAATTAGGTTAAAAGTGTCACGTTCAGTTAACAACTTCCGCTGGCTTATTCTGTGCGTCTTTATTGGTGCCCCTTGCTGGAATGGTCGCCATGTTGGGCTAGAGCCCATAAATTGAGTTCAGGTTCTGCACAGACACCAATCTTCCTTCTGGCACATGCTTCGAGTCTGTGCTGAACATCAATCAATAGGGGCCTCATGGAAGCGGACTCACCACCTCCATACTCACCAAGCCGCTTTAGCTCCTCTGGCGTCGTATCCAGTTCGTTGTAGTAGAAGTACTCCACCACCGGGTTGAATGTCACCCGTTTCGTGGACTTAGTCCCAGCTCCTTGACCTTCTGCGGCCGGACTCTTTACGCCTACAATTGCGTACTTCTTAGCCGACATGGTATTGTAATATTTGGTAGAAAATATTTTAATTCAGTAGAAACTGTATAGTTTCAGAACTCGCTTTGACGAATATGCATTCGGTTGTCTGTATGTTTCAGTGATGAAAAAAGGTTATAAGGTTGAGTAGTAAAGCTAAGGCTTAACCTTACTTTGATCAAATGAGTTCTATATAAATAGTAGATCTTTGTTATACATTTGCCCTATTCCTTATACGTCTTACTTATAATAATTAAATCGGATTGGGACATATCTTTTCTTTAAATACATTAAAAAAAAAAAAATTTGTCAGAAGTGGGATTCGAACCCACGCCCTCAGAGAGGACCAGAACGCTCATACACACTTTCGTTCGGAAAGCAAGATTCTAGATCTTGAGTCTGGCGCCTTAGACCGCTCGGCCATCCTGACACTTGGAATACCCTGCGCCTGAGTTCTAACCCATCAACAGCACAAAGGCAATAAATTAGGACTTGCCCCGTTTGTTGTTCCTGTGGATTGCCTTTTGTCTAATAGCATTTCAACTCGTTGCGCCGATAAGATCGCCCAATAAACCGTTTAGCTTGATTGCCGAGGCGAATTAAGATACCCCACACGCGCTGCTGCTGCTGTGTTTGTGCTGGGAGGAGTGCGGGTAATTCAATCATCCTTGATGGCAAATTGATTTGACATTTCACTTAGTGTTCGCCTTGCAAGAAATAGACCGCGTTAGATCATCCTTGTCCGCTTCTCGTGACATCATCGCATCCCACTTGGGGTTCCTCCCCAACGTGCACGGCATGAGATAACATTAGCAGGGCTCCATAATTGGGCAAAGCTCTTATTGGCCGCAGCTTATCTGGCTTTACTATAAAACTTGCGGGACATACGCTCATCAAACTTATGAGAACTTTTTAATTTTCAAAGTGCATTGAAATAAAAAAAAAATTGAACTTGGCCCATGAGGGGATCGAACCCGCGACCTTCGCGTTATTAGCACGACGCTCTAACCAGCTGAGCTAATGGGCCATGTGCCTGCCTCGTGTCAAAAGACGTAGTACAGACAAGGGAAAACTTAACATAGCACTGTTGACTTGCCATTTTACAGAGCTATGTTAAGTTACAGAGAAACTGTCATACCAGCGCAACAGAACTGTTCTGTGGTGTTATACAAGCTGTACAGGCGTATACAACTTGCGTTTCTGACAGTCGCTCGACATGTGTCAGGATGGCCGAGCGGTCTAAGGCGCCAGACTCAAGATGTAAAGTCTTGCTTTCTGAACGAAAGTGTGTGAGCGTTCTGGTCCTCTCTGAGGGCGTGGGTTCGAATCCCACTTCTGACAAAGTTTTTTGGTCTATTTTTTTTATATATTTCTTTCATTTGTTTTTTTTTTTATACAATAATTGATGAAATTTTATAATTATTGTATTTGAAAATGTTTTCTTATTGTAAAATGCTGTATTTGCCTAGCTGAGACTTTCGTTTGATTTTGGACCAACAATGTCAACAAGGCCCATTAGCTCAGCTGGTTAGAGCGTCGTGCTAATAACGCGAAGGTCGCGGGTTCGATCCCCTCATGGGCCAACTCCAGATTTTTTTTGTTTTGGTTTTTAATTTCATTCTGCGTACTGATGGACAAGTATGATTACAACTGGGCTTGGTGTGCCCTTTCATCCCTTCAATCGTCATTTGTCTAGCTGACGCTTTGCCGTCAAGTTGTGACAGGATCTAGATGTCTGATAACTAATTACCATTTTGGATGGCGTGCATGTAAATCGTGAATAACCATTAAGATGGACTCTTGCTGCCCAAAATTGATTTCTTGTGCGACTGTTTCGCGCGGTCTGGCAACTCCCGCCCGTCTCCTAATACAACAAGTTAGAAAGCTGCATTCGAGAATGCTCGACTGTAAGGTACCTGGCATTCAAGACGCTATCGACTTAAAAAAATTTCAAAAATAACGTAGAAATAAACAAAAACATACAAAACCACTAAAATTTAAAACAAACTTGATCTACTTGCAAGAGATAAGAATGTTGTCATTAAATTTGGTAGTTCCAGCTCTTCTAGTCTCTGAGGCCATGGCCAAAGCTACTTGCCTGGCGATGCTGATTAAGAATATATATACTGTCTGTTATATTCATTCATAGCTGGCACCAAGTGATAATGTCCCTCGTACTCTATGGGTACTGGGTATAAAAATCAAAATTCGCCGCCCCCCCCAAACGCAAACACTTGATGCCAGGTTGCTCGCCGCTCACCGCTCACCGCTCACCGCTAGTCGCTCTCAGCACGCCGTTCAGTTGTTCAGTCGCTTTCCGAACCGCCGAGCAAAAAGTCGTGCCAGCGGGCGGACGCATTTTGGACCGGTTAACGAGGCCGACGTGTTCAGCTAACGCGAATTGTTACTAACAAAGTAAATACAAATACTGGATACATCGGCGCCCCTTATTGTTAGTCAGAAAATACGGTTTACGAGTGACTTTTCGGTGATCTCAGTTGGTGCAGCACAGTCATCCGAAACGTGAATCGTATTCGAATAGCACCAGTGACTGAGTTCGAATTTGAATAAACGAATTACGAATTACGAATAAGCCCGCGAAAGGTCAAATGTAATTATCCCGAGCCGTGTGTGGTTCTACGTTAGGTGGGACATTTGTTGCATGGACAACCACCGCACCGAAAATAAGAAAATAAGTGTCGCGGCGTCAATTTATCGTTTGATTTTCATATGCTGTGCTATGCTATGCGACCAATGAAGAGTAGCAGCTGTATAATCAAATGTACAATATGTGCAGACACGGAGAAAAATAAATATTCCCCTCAGCTTCCTAATATAGATATCTTCAAGAAATTTGTAGATAAGATTTTAGTCTATTTAAAAAGAAGCGTCTTCTTATCGGTAGAATCTTAAAAATGAATGCAAATATAGCAATTTTTATATCAAATGGATATCTCTTAAATTTATCTGTAACTCTTTCTTTCCACCGAACTGAGCTTAGCATCCATACGAAACCAAGATTTAAAAAAATGAAAAATATAAAAAAAAGAGCTTACATGATGATCATTTAAATATAAAATATATATATATATTATATCTACATACAGCGAAAGTCCCAGTAGATGCAATTGTTTTATTGCAAAAAGCTTTTACTCTGGCCTACACCTAAAATTTCAATTTTTGCGAGTGCAGAAAAAATAAGATTTTGATTTGTTAAAAATATAATTTTGAGGAGTGACAACGTACATTATTATATTGAAATGCCAGCCAGTTCTCTATGTAGAAGGCGGACTTTGTTGTCATTCGCATTCATTGGCTTTGGCATGGAAAGTCGATTTTCTCTTACTCTCACTCTCCCTACCAGCGATCCCCGCTCTTTTGTTGTTCACCGACCGCCGTGTCTGTGTTTTGTTTTGTTTTCGCAATGGCAATACACTTGCATTGTTGTAATTGTTGTAAATGCTGCTGAGACCAGTTTCTTCAGCTCTTTCGCGCAATGCTCTTTCCCTTTTATCGGGCATTAGCCGCACTCGCGGTCGGAGTGCCGTTGCATGTGCGAACTAATTTACTGTTAAATTGCATTCGGCCCGCAGAAACCGAGGGGGTTGCAGATGAGATCGGTTAGCGAGATCCGTTTAGTGCCCGGCGATATGTCATTATACCAGTGTGCCGGTGGGAACCCGCCGATCCGTAGACTCGAAGGTAAAAACTACTGACTCAGCCCGCGTGTGAATTCGTCACCGTTGTGACACACGCTACTTCCTATTAGGTAGATATAGTATAGGCGTGCATATAGTTAATCCCCAGCTGATCGCTGCCAAAAGTGGAAAGTTGTTGCTCTTATTAATTTGCATTACTTTTGCTTTCATTTGCCAAACGCAAATTAATTATTTCGGTTGGCAAACAGGGCGTTGGGATGGGTCTAAAAATACGCGTAAATTAAAGCAAGTGACTTGACAATTTCGCCACGCCGCCCTGCACCTCCCCGGCAGGTGGGAATAAATGCGACTTACATAAGGGCTTTGTCTAGTAAGCTAGCCTGCCATTACTGCATATTTACCCCGCATTAGGAGGAGGTGTTCCATGGAATGTCAGGCTAAACGAACGATGACATCGTGGGGGCGACTACTCAGTAATCTTGGTCGATTGCCAATAATTTCCCATCGATTCGAATTCACGTTTGTCTGTGGACGTCTTTGTTGGCGTCTCGAGGATCTGACCTCACCTCTGGGAGCGCGGTGGTGGTGACACAGTCGAGTGTGTACCTCGTGGATACAGTCTACGTATCTGTTTACCTTTGCTATTGCCACAACAGTATCTCGCAGATAAGCGGTGCGAGTACAGACGCACGGCACTGTATCTCACGTTGTCGTCTATTAACGCCAACGACTGACTTTAGAACAAAAATAAAAACATTTCCAACTAATTTCCATTCAAGTGCTAATAGCTGAACCGTTTTTTTCCCAGTTTTATAGTTCAAGTGCAGCCGAAATGTTTAATTTAATACCCAGGCCGGCGAGAGTTACGACAGCGCAGCTATATAATTAGTTCTGTTTTGGCCACAGTGGAGATTGCCCCACCTACAGTACCCACTCCCTAGGCATTCCATCTAGATTTATATGAAATCCCCAAACAAGTAAATTCGCTTGGAATGAATCCAAAATACTTATTTCTGTGTCTATGCTGGTATTTTTAGACGCCAGCAGAGAGCTGGCAGAATAAACTTTAATAGCGTCGCGAATATACATCTGTAAGACCATATGTTCTTGGATATATATGTACGTACTGCTACTTGAACAGATCGCACTGGGACGACTTACGTCAGAGGCTCCATGAAGGAAATAACAAGGAAAGGTTTCCTCTTCAACTAAATACTCGTTGAGGCCTCCTTTGATAGGGCTGCAATTATGGGCAGAAGAGCCCTAGCCTATAAATATTAAAGGCTAATTTCCTAGCCGGTATCGAGTATATAATTTTTTTCGATTTCCCAGCCCCAGGTGTAATTGTGTGTGGGGTGTAGTGGGTAGTGGTATCAAGGACAACGGGAGTTGGACTGTGAGGTGCTTAGAAGTGCCGGCATAATGCAAGGCAACCGCCCAAGAAACTGGAGCAATCGATAAACTAAAGCGCCGACTTGGCTGCACTCGCGGAAATTCAGGATTTCAGTTTCAAATCCTATTCCGAGTCCCCACACGTGGGAAAATCCTTTGGCAATCGAACCCCTGACGCCTTTAATGACGCTGCGTGTGCCATAATTCGGTTTGTTGTTGTTGCTCCGGGTGACCATATAGTTATGGCCGGTAAACACGGAAAACACGAAAAACACGTACAGTGCACGCAAATAGAATAATTTCACTTGGCCAGAAGTTGGACAGGCCAATAAGACGCGTCGTCACCCGTTGTTAGCTTTCCACTTCCGAGGTCGATGTTCGCTGGAAGTTCTTCAATTTCCGCTCCCCCTCAACATATATATGGTAATTCCTTTGGCTCCCTATCTGGTGTGTTTACCCGACATGCCGGCACGAGGCGGGTCCCCCAGGAACCAGGACTTAATTAATCCACACAGCAAATTGCACAGAGCGGCTAATCTGAGCAGATTTAGGGGATAGTGTAATGTCAGCCTTTTGGCGCGGCTTGCCTTGACTGACTGCACTGCACTTTCCCTCTACATCTAATGACAGTGGCTTGAATTATCTACTCAGCTTGGCAGTAAATCAATATTGGCCAAGAGGGGAATAGACCGCGACAAAACAAGTACAATTCGGATTATAGTACTTCGATAAATATTTGCTTTATAAAGCAAAAATTCAGATTTAATGATTTTTTGCTTTGGAACAGTTTTCAGATGATTTAACCCAGAGTATTTAATATTTTATGAGATACATATATATTATCCATCATTCTATATATGCATTTTATGGCTTGCTTTACGAATCTGTTTATGAAACAATAAAGAAAGCCTTGTTATCTGGGTTTTGTTCACAGTTTCTTTGTTTCCTTCATGCCTTTGTTTTGATTCATAATATTATATGGTGGAGAAAAAAGCTAGCAGAAATTTAAGAGAATTATATACATATGTCAGCTTATAAAGTAAGCTCTAGCTCGCAGCTTTATACTTTAATAAATGAATAGTAACTTAGGGAAACTGTAGACCCCATAAAGTAAACATTCAGAACCTCTCATTCATTTTTATTGGTGTATTAACTTAGCAGGCATTTGAAAATCAAATGAAAAACAAAAAAAATAGAGATACAATTGACAGCGTTCAATCAAAATGACATTTAATCGCAAAATTCAAAGTGCAATACCATTCGCCGCGGTCCTTCGACCGAACCACTAATTAAATCGTGTCGACACAGATAAGATCCGGAAGGTGAGCGGCAGGTGCGCGGCCATGTTAGCATGGCGGACTCCGACAAGAACGAGACTGGCGCACACAATGGAGCCGGGAGAGGCAGCGGCAGGGGCGGCAATCCCGCCCAGAACGGACGCCACGGATATGGCCAGGAGCAGCGAGACGCCTTTGATGCGAGGAGCCTATGGCCCAGCCTGCAGGTTTGGTTCGCCAACGGTGTCCGCCAGCTGAGGAGCCAGGTGCTGCGTCGGACCGCAACCACAGGACCCACGCGATCGGAAGGGGGTCTGGCCGGTGGCGAGGACAGACCGCCCAACGCTGTGCCACGGGATGCGACCGGAGGAAACCGATCCGAGGAGGCCGGTCCATCGACCACCGAGACGGATGGCGGCGTGCAGCACCGACGACTGAGAGATCCCGTAGGGGAGGGCAGCAAGGTCTCCCTCAAGTATATCCTCAACAAAGCCGGTCTGGGAAAGAGAAAAAAAAAAGGTGCTTAGTTTTATAATTGTCACACTAAACAGAGCCTCTGAGATTCACTTCGATGTGGAGATCTCGGAGGGGTTCTTGGCTTTATTTCTTTCAAAGCTTAAAGGGATCTTATAATTAAAATATAATTAAGTTAAGTAGTTGCTTTATTGACACGAGGAAACTTACTTTAATCAACGATTCAATTGATGGGTTTCTGGTCTCTTGCTAGCTAAAAGCATTCTGCCCAAATTTATAGAAATAGAATGTATTTTAGATTTTATATAGGGTATAGCCAAGATTCTTCTTTTTACTTAAATTATCTCAAAGTGTTTATATCGTAAAACTCATCGTGACATGTTCCAGACTTTGAGACAGCTTTATTATTATCCGTTTGTTTCTTGAGATTTTATAGCTTCATTAAGGTTACGGATATTATTACCTCAATACGTATTTATATTACGATATGTCTTTATCAAATCAATAGAATTTAATGTGAAATCCCTGAGAGAACTATAGATATTACATAGATATATAAATCCGCTTGTTTCTTAAGACTTTATAACTTCATTAAGGTGTATGGATATTATTATCCCAATACGTATTTATATTACGATATGTCGTTATCAAATCAATATAATTAAATGTGAAATCCCTGGGGGAACTTTAGATATTTTATATCTTATCAAATTGCTGCCATAAAGATTCATTTCTATATTCTATAGAGTATAATATATAATGATATTTCGTATACTTTCTTAACAACGCAATAAAGTCTGCCATAATAAGCAGATTAATAGCTTTTTTATGGCCTTCCCTGCACACTTAAATAATAAGAGAATTCCGAGTCGTATTCTGGGTTCTTGAGGGTATCTTTATGGTCGAGACTCTCGACTCTCTTTATAGAGCTTTTTCCGTACGGCGCAGGCGCTGTTTTTTCGCTCTTTGCTTTGTGCCTTTTCTCGCTTTTTGTTGTGCTAGCAGCTTCGCTTTCCCTTTCGCTTCTCCTCCTGCACTCAGAGCCCCCCGCCCTGGGTACGCATTGTTTTCCATTTGCTGATAGCACGTAAGCTTTATAAGCTCCCAGCGGGGAGTGCAGTACGCAGTTCGCAGCTTTGGAGGGCTCCCCGACCTGAGCGTGGACGGGTTAGCTCCCTGACCCGCACCCACCGGACACCATTCCCCGGTGTGTGTGTCCTTTCTGGGGGTTCTGCTGCTCTCGAGCACGTTGAAAATTCAATTCAGTCGTAGTATCGGAGCTCAGGAGAGCGCACGCAGTGGAAGTATAGTTCCCCGTGAACTTGGCCCGACATCTGTGCTATATGCCTCAATATAACCCAGGAGGAACGTGAAGTGATTGTTTGGCAGACCTAGTTACCTTAGGAATCCTTAGGAAGTTCAATTATTGTAAAAGGAAAACCTTATAAATCAGTGGAATTGAAAATCACGTGCTTTACCTGGCGACAAATCGATACCTGAGACAGTGCGAATTAGACCCGAAGACACGTTGCCAGGTGACAGGACCGGAAGAGCTATACTTTCCCCAAGGAAAAACTGAAGAGTCACTGGGATTAATCTTAAGGAAATCCTCTGCTTGGCTGGCTGTGTGTATACATATGCAAATGTGGTGCATGCCACAGAATCCCCCGAATACCTCGGGATGGAAAATGTGTTTTCTTATACGACGCACTGATTGAATCTGGGGAGCGCAGGCGCCGGGACTCTCTTATACATACCGCTCACTCTGCCAGCCGTCACGCCCACTTGTGGCTGATACTCTTCGCTGAGCCAGTCTGGCCTCCATCCTGGGGTTTCCCAAGCGGAATCAGCAGGAGGAGACCGTCGGCGAGAGCATCGCCTTCGTGCCAGTTGGCGATTGCGACTCTGGATCCGACGAGCTGCCTGGGCCCGAGGAGGCGCCGGAGGAGGAGGAGGACGAGGATACGGTAGAATCGATGATAGCGGCACCATCTGCGGATCGCTCCGGGCGCTTCCGGTATCCCGCTGTATTCCGGCGAGCCACGATGGACTTTCGCAATGTCTACAAGGCACTACGTATCCGTTGGAGTCGTAAGTTACCGATAAAGTGAATCAATAAGGTGGCAAATCCCCCTCCGGAGAACGATCATACCTAGCAGGCTTTTGGGGGCCGGGCAACACCTCTTACTATTCGGCTTTTATTATTTTATGCTTCAAAATTTAAAAATTCCCGAATCACCATGCTGGTGGAATGCAAGCCGGTCGACCCGGTCATCAAGCTGATCAAGGAGCTGATGAACTACAAGATCATTCCAGAGCTACTCGCCTGCAAGCCTCCGGTGGTGATCAGCGTTGTATATCCCTGCGACATCCGCATCACGCCTGGTGATCAGATCGTGATCAACGAGGTACTCAACGAGCCGATCATCCGGTTCATCGCCGACCCTGAGAAGTTCTACACGCTGATGATGGTCGATCTGGATATCCCGCTGGAGGGCGACTGGCTGATCTGGCTGGTGGGCAACTTCCGAGGCTGCGACGTGGTCTTGGGTCAGACCATCGCCGCCTACGACAACCGGCGTCACTTGGAGGGTGAAAATATTCATCGGATCGTCATCCTGGCCTACCAGCAGATACTGGAGCTGGACTTTGACGAGGAATACATACCCGTGGGCGAAACTGAGGGTCGCACTCGATTCAATTGCAACCGATTTGCCCGGAAATACGCCCTGGGCAATCCACGTGCCTGCAATTTCTTTTTGGTCGAATGGGAGTTCCGATGGACGCCCCAGTTTTTGGATACGAGCTTGAGCAAACTGTAGAAATATCGCCCATATAATATTTATCATATAACTTCTATATGTAAGACTCGCAATAAACGGGGAAAACCCCCAATTACTGCCTAAAGTATCGATCATTAATCGAGGCACTCAGCAGATAATTTTTTTAACCATCATTAGCCATGTATAAATAGCAAGAGAATTCAAACATTGTTGGTTAATGCTACAGATGACATGGTATTTAGTTTCCTATTACTACTAATTACATTTTTATGGCCTCGCCTGTGTAGTATCTAATAGCTAACACTAAAGTACGTATTTTTGGGATACTTGCAGATGATGAGGACTTCACCTCGTCGGCCGGCTACGATGCGGATGATGGGGAGAGGCGTATCATAAACCTAAATGGGCCTCAGCCCTGTAAGTACAGCAATAATCGCATAACGACGGCAAAGTATAGGTGAGTTTATCAATCGAAGAGATAAGGTGTGGCAGCTGCTGCCGCCGACCTCTAATTGGTAGATAAGACCCCGGAACTAACTAGCAATTTGCATTTGCAGTATCATTAGCTTTCTGCCCGCCTTTCTGTTCGAGCAGTTCCGGCGCTATTCCAACTGCTTTTTCCTCCTGATTGCCATCCTGCAGCAAATCCCGGATGTGTCGCCCACGGGTCGGTACACGACGCTAGTCCCGCTGATGTTCATCCTGTCGGTGAGCGCCATCAAGGAGGTTATCGAGGATATTGTAAGCAGTTTCCATTTACTTTTCAATTTATTATACTGATTTATTCTTAAACCATGTTCCAGAAACGACATCGGGCGGATAATGAGATCAATCACCGATTGATCGAGCGGCTAGACAGTGGCACATGGTGCACAGTCCGCTGGTCGGAGCTGACCGTGGGGGATATCATAAAAGTTACCATCAATACCTTTTTCCCGGCCGATCTGATTATACTATCGTCTAGGTGAGCAGCCCAGTTAACCCCAATCATTGCATATTGACCACTTGATTTCGATTTGCAGTGAGCCGCAGGCCATGTGCTTCATAGAAACGGCCAATCTGGATGGTGAGACGAACCTGAAGATTCGGCAGGGACTGACAGCCACCGCTGGTCTGCTGGAGACGAAGGATCTGCAGCTCTTGCAGGGCAGGATCGAGTGCGAGCTGCCCAACCGGCATTTATACGAATTCAATGGGGTGCTCAAGGAGTCCGGCAAGCAGTGAGTAACCCAATATATAAATAGCGAGTAAAGATCAAATATTTCAAGACCTACACAGCCAAGAAATTACAATATTTTGTGTGTTCTTATTATAGAAATGCTTTATCTTGCTTCAAGCATTTTTAATCTCGAATTTATGACTGAATATACACAGTGCAATGCTTTTCTAGAGGACCAGGAATGTGTTAAAGATCCCACAATAATTAAATTCTGTGTAATTATTTAAGAACCCAAAAATATAATGCCCATCTCCCCTTTCTAGAACCGCTGCCTTGGGCAACGACCAGGTGCTGCAGCGCGGCGCCATGCTCCGGAACACGGCATGGATCTTCGGTGTCGTGGTCTATTCCGGACAGGAGACGAAGCTGATGAAGAACTCTACCTCGGCGCCGCTAAAGCGCTCCACCGTGGACAAGCTGACCAATACACAGATTCTGATGCTGTTCATGATCCTCATCTCGCTGTGCATCACCAGCGGCCTGTGCAATCTGTTCTGGACGCGGGAGCACTCGGAGACGGACTGGTACCTGGGCCTTAGCGACTTCAAGAGCCTGAGCCTCGGCTACAACCTGCTCACCTTCTTCATTCTGTACAACAACCTGATTCCCATCTCGCTCCAGGTCACCCTCGAGCTGGTGCGTTTCCTCCAAGCCATATTCATCAATTACGACATTGAGATGTACCACGAGCAGTCCAACACGCCGGCCATGGCCCGGACCTCGAACCTGAACGAGGAACTGGGCATGGTGAAGTACATCTTCTCGGACAAGACGGGCACTCTCACGCAGAACGTGATGCAGTTCAAGAAGTGCAGCATTGCCGGGATAGCTTACTCTCCGGAGCACACGCCGGAACAGTCGCAGCTGGTGCAGAACATCCTGAGCCGCCACCAAACGGCCGGTGTGATCGAGGAGTTCCTGGTGCTGCTATCCGTGTGCCACACAGTGATTCCGGAGCGGAAGGAGGATGGCACCATCATCTACCATGCCGCCAGTCCGGATGAGCGGGCTCTGGTAGAGGGTGCCCAGAAATTTGGCTATATCTTCGACACCCGCACGCCGGAGTACGTGGAGATCAATGCGCTGGGCGTTCGCAAGCGGTACGAAGTGCTGAATGTCCTGGAGTTCACCTCCACGCGCAAGCGAATGTCGCTGATTGTGCGCACGCCGGAGGACAAAATCAAGCTGTTCTGCAAGGGAGCCGATACGGTGATATACGAGCGGCTGGCACCTCAGGATCAAGCCTTCCGGGAGCAGACTTTGCGCCACCTTGAGGAGTTCGCTTCGGATGGCTTGAGGACCCTCTGCCTGGCGGTGGCCGACATCCGGGCGGATGTGTACCAGGAATGGCGCGAGACCTTCCACAAGGCCTCGACGGCTCTGCAGAATCGCGAGAGCAAGCTGGAGGATGCCGCCAATCTGCTTGAGATCAATCTTCGCCTACTGGGCGCCACAGCCATTGAGGATAGGCTGCAGGACGGCGTGCCGGAGACAATTGCCGCGCTGCTGGATGCCGGCATATACATCTGGGTGCTTACCGGTGACAAACAGGAGACGGCCATTAATATTGGTTACTCCTGCCGCCTGATCAGTCAGTCCATGGACATAATTATCCTCAACGAGGAGAGTTTAGATGTAAGTGGAGTGCAGCTTTCCCTTTCGAATATATTTTAAATTATTTCACTATTTCGCAGGCCACCCGAGAAGTCATCCATCGACATTACGGAGAGTTCAAGAGCTCGACGGCCAAGGATGCGAACGTGGCGCTGGTCATCGATGGCACCACCTTGAAGTACGCCCTGAGCTGCGACCTGCGAAACGATTTCCAGGATCTGTGCCTCCTGTGCCGCGTGGTCATCTGCTGTCGCGTCTCACCGATGCAGAAGGCTGAGGTGGTCGAGATGGTCACACAGAGCACAAACGCCGTGACCCTGGCCATTGGCGATGGCGCCAACGACGTGGCCATGATCCAGAAGGCAAACGTTGGCATAGGCATCTCGGGCGTAGAAGGCCTGCAGGCGGCATGCGCGTCAGACTACTCCATTGCCCAGTTCCGCTATCTGCAGCGCCTGCTGCTGGTGCACGGGGCTTGGAACTACGCGAGGATCTCCAAACTGATCCTGTACAGCTTCTACAAGAATGTGTGCCTGTACGTGATCGAGCTGTGGTTCGCCCTCTACTCGGGCTGGTCGGGCCAGATCCTGTTCGAGCGCTGGACCATCGGTCTGTACAACGTGCTCTTCACGGCCATGCCACCGTTTGCGATGGGACTGTTCGAGAAGTTCTGCACGGCGGAAACGATGCTCCGGTACCCGATGCTATATAAGACCTCGCAGAACGCCAAGCTGTTCAACGTGAAGGTCTTCTGGATTTGGATATTCAATGCGCTGCTGCACTCCGTGTTTCTCTTCTGGCTGCCGATGGCCGCCTACACGAGCGAAGTGATCTGGGGCGACGGCAAGACCAGCGACTACCTAATGATGGGTAATCTCGTCTACACGGTGAGACCTCTGTATATATCAGTACCTTAATAGGTGAAATTCACGTTATATATAAATATTTGCAGTATGTGATCGTTACGGTGTGCCTGAAGGCCGGACTCATCACCAACTCGTGGACCTGGCTGACGCACCTGGCCATCTGGGGCTCCATAGTGCTCTGGTTCACTTTCCTGCTGATCTACAGCCATGTGTGGCCGACGTTTAAGTTTGCCAGCAATTTCCGGGGCATGGACATACAGCTGCTGTCGACGCCAGTTTTCTACTTCGGCCTGCTGATGGTGCCCATCACCACGCTGCTGGTGGACGTGATCTGTGAACTGTTAGTGCCTTCTCTTAACGGAATTGTGTTAAGAAACTATAATTGACTCTCCATTCAATGGCAGGGTACACAACACCGTGTTCAAGACACTTACGGAGGCCGTTCGCGAGACGGAGATCCGACGCATTGACATCTCCGAAGTGATCAACGAGCCGAGATCTTCGTAAGTATCGAAGCCAAAGCAACGCCACCCAGACCCTCGTAGTCACGCTTTGTCCTCCGGTCGGCCTGGTTGGCCTCATACATACATACCCCCATATGTATTTAGTTTTGTTTGTCCTTTAAAACAAAAAGAAACCTAAACTATACTTTCAATTTGAATTGTTGCGCATTTGCTGACTATTAACTACGTAGAGCCCTAAGATACTTCTACCAACCCGAAACCTGAAATCCGATACCCAACCCCAAGCCAAGGCTGATTGAACATATGTGCCTGCACACAGTCTCCTGCTTCTTGTAGTAGCTGCACACCCAGTAGAAACCACACTTTAGTCATTGTTATTTATTTAGCGTTCTTAGTTTTGGGTCATCTGCATACATTAGCATTAACTTAATCCAGTTCCAGTTTCAATTCCATTCCGTAACCGCACTGCCACCTCCTCCTCGAATTGTGTTTGTTCAACTTTCGATGTAATGTTAGTGCTTATTTTGTAAAACCAAAACTCGTCTCCTGTTTGAACATTAATATTGGCCACCGAAAATTGCTCGAACCCCAGATATACCTTTAGATAAGAACACAAGAACGGAACATTAAATGTTAACCAACAATCTGCATAGGAATAAGGATACAGAATACATATTATAAGTATTAAACAAGGAAACTGCTGACATAGTCTTAGCGGATAAGTGTGTCAATAGAGTTAGAGTTTAACCTAGTCTAAGTATTTGCTGTGAAACATTATTTTTTACCACCACCACTCACCGAAACATATAGAAACTGATATATACGCACACTAACCTATAGTCATTGTCCATATACAAGTTACAATTGTATACTAGTTCTTAATCTATTTACCTTAGTGTTTGATACGCATTTTGTAGACCTCGTTGAGCAATTTTGAATGCAATTAAAATTAAAATTTGAAACTCAATTGGATGTAACTGAAGGTAATACTATCCTTAGCTGCTGTCATTACTATCTCGGCGCATTTAAAGCAAACAAACACAATTTTATTGAGTTAAGACAACAAAACAATCAAACAGCCAACATCAATCAGAATCAGATATATACATATTTATATATGCCTCTTGGATTATTATTCAATGTTCGACTCGCATCACCATTTGAGCAAGTATCTTATGAATTGATATCCCTAAAATGTAATCTCTCTGTCTTCCTCTATCCCGCATCAATCCTTAATAACGACGATTGCCCTCTGAATCCCACCCGCCATCCATCCATGCATCCATCCTCCAATCGATCCATAAATCCATTCTCAATCCCTGCACCCATGCGACGCATTAGTGATTCTGGTTTCGGATACTCCCTCGGCAAGCTAATACATTCCAGCAACGCTCTGATCAGCCCGACTCAGTCGCGCAAGAGCGTCGCCAAGAAGGTGGAGTCGCTGCCCTTCCAGGAGACGAATCTGCGGGTGGTGAACCTGGAACTGGAGGTGGAGACCGAGGAGCAGCAGCAGGCGAGGCAGCGCCAGAAGTGGCGGGGCGGTATGTTGCCCACCAATGCGACACGAAACTCGGTAACCAGGAGGGCCACATCGCCCATGCAGGCCACGCTCCACATGTGAGCAGTGGCCGCAATGCAAAGCAAATCGAATTATTTTCCTAGTCTGTAATCAAGTATCTGATAAGTAAGCATTATATTGTAATGAGCCTGTGGAGCGGGACTATTTCCCTCTTCACGCATAGAGTAGCTCCTAAGGACTGTTGAATTCATATCACTACGAGCAGACATAGATCCATGTGTACATATATGCTAATGAGCTAGAGAAGCGACTTCTTTTACATCGCCTACAACTATGTGTTAACAAACTCTATTTGCCAACTGTGATAGTGTCTAAGGAGCAGTCGTCGTAGGCTAGACACGCTAGTATAGGCCAATAATCAGGGAATGTGATCCAAATCATTCCCAACGCAGCTGCGTTCGTTTACATGCTATATATATTAACTATTATGATTGTACCTTGAAACATTATACTTTAAAGAGACTTGCCAGGTTGTAAAAGAGAGTTAACGAGCCCCTATAAGAGGTGTTCCCAGTCACGAATGTTCTGTTCGATACTATCCTTTAATTAACCAACCAACCGATATACATATTCATCCCAACGTTAATGGAATGTGATGATGGTACTACCCAGATGATATGTATGTATCAGTTTTGAATATATGTATCCCGCACCGTCCACCACAGCTCTCGCATGCTATAATTCGGCCAATGATATATATATACTAACTTTATGGCTGCTGATTGACCTAATCTGATCTGACCTGATCCGATCCGATCCGCTCTGCACTTATGTTCTATGTACTTATCTTTTATTTTGTATTACGTATACGTATTACTGGACACACCCAACAAAGCGACTTAACCAATCACACACCCAACACCCAATACGCAACACCTTAAACCAAATCGCAGAACCCAATAACACACCCAACAAAATAACTTAATATAATTAAATAAAAAGTCAAGAGTCAACAGCAAAATTCTGAAAAATGTTTCTTTGAAATTTCTCTGAACGAACGTTATTTTCTGCGTTAATTTCGGTGTGCGCAGTACCATGTATGCCTTGGGATCGATAATTCGGTGTAAGTAAATCGTAGCAGATGCAATTCATACCAACCACAGTACACCACATCCACACGCCCACTATATTGTCACATTACACACCGTCGTCACAGGGGTACTTAGAGGGGACTCCCCTTCACGGGATAATGGGGATATTGTTAGATATTTTACTAGGAAGGGAACACTTTATATCGTATGGACTTATGATTTACCTTTCTGTATGTAGCGTCAAAGATTCGTTGTAATTTTATCTCCAGATTCCGCATCGTATTCGTTTTATTTGCCAACCTTTACAGTATGATGTAGGCTCTCTCCATTTATTACCATATATAATATTCTGCATGCCCCTTCAATTTGGTATACACCTCGTTACTCATCCTGATTTGATTATACTCGTACTCGTACCCGTACATATGTATGTATGCTCCTTAATGTCCTGGCCCCCGCCCGAGCAACAGTTCCATTCCGTAGAAATCGGAGTGAACTCTGTGTAAAACTGTGTAACCCCCTGTAACTCTATGGCGTAAAGTGCTAACAATTCAAAATGGAACGAAAGAAATACCCAACTAATATGATACTAAGCCCAAGCGAAATTGAATCCCTCTTTACTAAACCATATCCGCCCCGCTCAAAAATTAACCCAACAGATTAACGGAAACGGCCCGGCTGCTACGCAGTGTCTTTACCCGTCGAGCCAACACGAGAGTCGAAACGGAGCTAGAACTATCGCGTGAGTACCACATAGTGTTGCTGGAAACCCCCGAAATTAGCGGTAGGACTCTAGCAGTAGGTCCGAGGATCGGGATCGGGGAATCGCCAGAGCGAGCTCCTTCAGAAGGAGACACCAGACACACTGGGACAACAACAACATTCACACATTACAGATTCCACACACACTGAACATTATAACTATTGCATTCCGATTCTTAAGATTCTAACTGAACCAATCTCCCTTCGCAGATGGCTATGCATTTTCCCAGGAGGAGGGTGGAGCTGTGCCGCAGTCTATCATTATACGAGCCTATGATACAAATCTGCCAAAGCCCGAAGGCAATTAGTCTGGAGAGAGTGCGGATCTCACGGGCCCCAAGGTGCACACATGTAAATAGGAGAATCCCGGTTCAACTGATTCAAATGATTTTAGAACTTACTTACAAATCAGAGCACCTGGAATCACACTTCTGGTAGGCCAAAAACACACACCACATTTATTCTCTATGTGTCTCACCCTTGCAGTAATCTAAAAAAAATAAACATGTAGTAGAGTCCACACAATCAACATTGAATATTGCGCATATTGTACGTTTATCTATTTATGCTGTTATATATTTTGTAAGTTCGCAAAAGAAATACTGAAAAGGCATATTAAGGAGGCTAGAATTTGTCTTTCGTATCTGTTCTTGTCCTTGGCGCTGCTTTGTGATACGGATACAGACTTGCATTCTTTTTTAATGAAAAATAACTATCTCTAAGTAATCTGTAAACATTTGTACCTACATATATGCATTACATTATTATGAATTTCAAACAAACATAACAAGCAAAGATTCTGTATTTTTCGGTCACTGAGTCACTGATATTCATAGAAAATAAATCATATTTCTCGTACTTGGACTGGTTTGGTTTTCAATGATGGGGTAATAATATTTAGAAACTACTTTCAATATTTTAAAAATAAGGTAACAGGCATCTATGGATTCTGGGACTTTCCCATTAGAAGTAAATTTCAAATTCAAATTGTGCGCCTCTCTTTGACAGCGTACAGACTTCCAGTGTTGAAGCGATAAGTCGCACTTGTTATAGGAGACTAAGAACTTAAATTTAAAATCCGCAGGCTAACCATATAAATTTTTTGAACATAAATCAATTGGGGCTCAGAAATCAGAAGCAAATTATAAAGCTCAAAAGAAGGTCAACAAACCGATGTTAACGATTGCCAAGAGCTATCGATTCATCGATTACCGCCACAGCTGTGTTGATAAGATGATTTTCCAACACTGCCTTTCTAAGCCGGGTTTAGTTCTTCGCACAAATTGTAAACAAAAGTAATAAAGGGACTACTCTATGGTAAACACTTTCACTACTTTTCCCTGCTAAATCTCACACCTCAGCTTGGAATCCCTGCAGATCGTTTTAAGCCTCCTGATTCCCTGTATCCTGGCCTTCTTGGGAAATGTCGCCGGCCGGAAGTTACCTAACATTTTGCTGATTCTGACCGACGACCAGGATGTGGAGCTCCGCGGGATGTTCCCTATGGAGGAGACCGTACAGCTGTTGGGCTATGCGGGCGCCTTGTTCCACAACGCCTTCACGCCGACGCCCATTTGCTGTCCGGCGCGGGCCAGTCTGCTGAGCGGTATGTATGCGCACAATCATGGGACCCGCAACAACTCGGTGAGCGGCGGCTGCTACGGAACGCACTGGCGGCGGGTTCTAGAGCCCAGGGCTCTGCCGGCCATCTTGCAGCAGCACGGATACAACACCTTCTATGCGGGGAAGTATATGAACCAGTATAAGGGCGAGGAGGTACCGCTTGGCTGGAACGAGTTTCACGGCCTCCATGGAAATTCCCGCTACTACAATTACACGCTGCGCGAGAATACTGACAATGTCCACTACGAGTCCACGTACTTGACCGATCTGCTGAGCAATCGTACCGCAGACTTCTTGAGAGGAGCAACTCAGCCAATGGAAAATGTGGGATCAGAAGATCGTCGGCCCTTCTTCGCCATGGTGGCCCCACCGGCGCCACACCAGCCGTTTACGCCAGCTCCCCGGCACGAAGGCGTATTTGCCAAAACGAAAGCTGTGCGAACGCCCAGTTTTAATCAGCCAAAAGAGGGTAGGATCTTTATTATCTTATATAATCAAAAATTTAAGAGTTTCTATACACAGATAAGCACTGGTTGGTTCGATCCTCAAGTTTGCTGTCCAACGATACTATCAATACCATAGACAAGTACTTCCGGATGCGCTGGGAATCGCTGCTGGCCGTGGATGAAATGGTAGCCAACTTGGTGGCCGTGCTAAATGAGTCGCAGGCCCTCGATGACACCTACATAGTGTACACCTCGGACAACGGCTATCATGTGGGCCAATTCGCACAGCCATTCGACAAGCGACAGCCGTACGAAACGGATATTCGCATACCGTTACTAATTCGGGGACCGGGCATCGCACCTGAAAGCCATATTGACACTGCCGTTAGTTTGGTGGACTTGGCGCCCACCATATTGGCCTGGGCCAACGTGAGCACCCCTGCCTACATGGATGGGCAGTCGTTCCACGAACTGTTGTCAACAGACGTTCCCCGTGGGTATTTTCCGCGTTCCTTGCTTATCGAATACTGGGGCGAGGGCAACCGCGAAACCTACAATCCCGAGTGTCCAGGGTCGGCGGGAGATGGGCTGGCCCAATGCACTCCGGAGGCGGATTGCCATTGCCAAGATTCATGGAACAACACGTACGCTTGTATGCGAACTATACGTTATCGGGAGGATCGCATTTACTGCGAGTTTCGCGATAACGAGGTAAGGTGTAAGCTGCTTTCTAAAATCACTTGGCTAATCTATCGCTTGAACTCAGAACTTTTTGGAGGCCTATGACCTGAAACTGGATCCCCATCAAATGACGAACATTGCCTACGATCTCCTGCCAATTGAACGAGCTTTGAATTCCCTGCGACTAAAGAATCTCACTCAGTGCTCTGGTCAGTCATGCTTTGTATAGATGGATACTTTGAAGAATTCGCAAAGATACTGTTAAGTTTATAAAGTAACCAAATTTCTTGTCTCAAATGGTATCCAATAAGTATAGGCCATGAGCATTTTTAGTTATTTTGGGATATTTTTGTATTCAGATATGTGATTTAAGTACCTATATATGTACAATATATATATACAAGTTGTTTTTTGTAATCTAAGCCAGTTCAACCGCACTTGGAAACATTTTTAGGAGTACTGCAAAAAGCAATTCATTAGTTAAAGAATTCGGGTTTTGCCCACATAATACTCACATGCTGGGTACCTCGTCGACCGGAGACAACTGCGTGTCCGTTACTGTCCACTGTAACTGTGCGCCCGTCCGGACGCTTCCAAACTGAAACATTGTCGTTCCAGATTCCAGCCTGATCGTCGCGGGCCACAAAGTTCTCGCCCTGGACGCGAGCATCGTTGATACCACGACGGCGACGAATGAATAATGGTAAAACTTCATCGTCCTGCTGAGGGCTGCGGCGGCTGCGTTGGACAGAGAATCCGCCATTGCCGAAATCCACTGTGCGATCGGGGCGCTCAACATGGAACTGGGGACTGCGGCGACTGCGTTGAACGTAGACACCGCCGTAGCCTATGTCAACGGTGCGATCCGGGCGGGAGATGTGGACTTGCCGACTGTGACGTGAAGGAGCCCTAACATCCAGAGCTCTATTGGGACCATCCAGTCGGTTGGAGCCCAAGTTCTGGGCTGTCAAGGTGGGTCCACTAATGGAATGAGAGCCTGAAAACAGCAGTATTTATTTAGCTTTCGAACGGCACTCTGTAAGGCTTGACTTTACTTGGATTCTTTCGGTGCACGAAGGTGTTTCCCTGATCATCGGTGTACACATGTTCTCCTCGTGACGGTCCATTCTGGAACTGGCCGCCCACTCCGGGTACAGTGTAGGGGCCCTCATTTTGACCCCTTATGTAGACCTGGTTGCCAGGTGTACCAAAGACATGCGGCCCATTACGACCATCATAGGTTTGTTGCGGATCCGCAGCTAGAAGGATAATGTATATTAATAATTACCATTAAGCACTGTAATTTATTCCCCATCCTTACCGACACTAAGGACGCCGCAAGCAGCCAGCGCAATTAATCCAAAAGATTTCATTATGTTTAGTTCCACAGCTCGGATTCAACTGATTGACATTCAGCTGAAATCCGGTATATATAGCCCGGCGTCTATTAAACTTGTTTATAGCGAACGCTGAGAATTTCCCCAAGTGCTCCTATCTCAAACCTGACATGTAAGTGTGATCGGGAATTTCTGAAAGATTGCAGCTTTACCCCGTCCAATAAACCCATCTACATAATATATAATCCGATAGCTGTTAGAACACAAGATTGTTTATTTCAAAAAGCAGTAATAACTCGTTTGATCTCATTCTGTTTAATGATAATTCTCCTTAATAAAAGGAATGTGAAACGGGTAATTGAATATAAACACAGTAGATGTGATGTTTTTTGCAGCACGTGTGTGTGGTTTCTCCCATTTGAATAAAACTGACAAGCTTTTTTTTGTCACCAGATACTGGCATCTTGAGAATATGACAATTGACAATATAGCTTACACCTTGAAGACTCCCATCTCATTGAATGACAAAGGCAGTGAATATTGTTATACACGAATTGCAACATATCTCTTTCCTAGAAATTGAAGTAAATGACGCACTAAGATTATATATATATATAATTAATAATAATAATAAGTTAGCCATTATGTGGGATAAAGGCAATTTACACGTTATGCCCTGTTTTATTATTGAACAATGAAGAAAGCTATTATATATATATATAAGTTCTATATAAGTTCTAAAAATAATGTCGAGATTTAAGCAGAGTTAAAAAGATTATTTAGTGTTGGCCTAGTTCTAGACCGGTTCTAGACAAGCGAGATGGAGATAGAAGGTTGCTAATATATTGATTCATAACTGCTTTGTTTAGCATCCCAATTTTCAGAGTTTTAAGTGTGTTTATATTATTTCTAAATTCTTTATCCAATCCATATAACTTAGCCAGTGCATCCTGTCTTCCCCTTTCCATATGCACCCAACCCATTTGAATACCAACTGTCCACATGCATTGTCTCTCGGCCAGAGCCAAACTCGATTCGTTTTGGCTCTCATGTTTATTTAATCTGATCAATTGGCGCAGCGTGTCACATAAATTTGGACAATTTTAAAAATGCACAAAATACACTAAATTTGTCGGTTGTTTGTCTTGGCTTGCCCCCCCACTGGATTCCCCGGGCTCCTGCCCGGCGACAAATAGACGACACTTGTGACCGGGCCATTGCCGCAAGACGGGGCTAGCTACCGCTGCCGCTGGCTTTTGGCCACGTCGGAGCATCTCAACACCTTGGCAAATGAAAAGAAATTGCCCGGCAAAGGCCTGGGGTCTACCGATGTTTCCGGTTGCACGTGCAGATGTCTCTATATCTGCCGGTGCGCCGTTCTCCTCTTCCTTCTTGGTCCCTTTTTGGTATCCTTGTGCCCCGGACAACATACTTCAGTGCAATTGCATTTAAATCAGTTGGCCGTGCTGCTCGTGCGTTGTTTTCCTTCGAATCCAGCGAGTCCTTCGCCGGCATCCACATAAATTATGCAAAATTTTTTCTCAGCCACGGTAGCAGTGTCTATGTGGCTTGTGCGCCATTTGTTCATTTCGAGACCAATAAAATGAAGCATTTGAAAGTTGTAAATATGCGCTCCTGCCATTCGGCGTTCAGTGTCTGCGGCTCGTAAACTGTCGGCCAGCATTTTGTCAGTAATTTTCTATTTGGCGGCTCTGGCGGTGTCGGTGGCGTATACTTAATGAATTGCTTGTGTGCAGCGTTCTGGTGCTGTTGCATATGCATAACCATGCAAATTTGTTTATAGAAAACGGCATTTAAATACGCTTTTAGCGCCCCTTTCATGCCATTTCATTTCGTTTTAGCCAAGAGCCATTGCATTAACAAAGGAGCAAAGTTTCCGCTTCTTTGTCGACCGGGGTAACATAATATTTTACTCAGGGATCGCAGCGAAAAACAGAGAAAAATTTGTTTGGCCAGCGGAGAGACCGACGCGCAGACGGACGGACAGCTGTAAAATGGGAATAGAAAAAACAAACGGAATGGCTCGTGCCATGCCATGTCATGTTTTGTGATGCACGAGTCCAAGGATGCGCCTGGGTGTCCTTTTTTCGCCCTCTTTGTCATGTCGGTCGTCGTCGCAGTGCGCCTTGACAAGGCAAACGAATTGAGGCATAAGTAGGAATCGCTGTAATATTCCCAGGCAACATCCCGAGTTGCCGGCCAGTTCGGATGGCTTGGTCCTTGTAGTCGGAGCTGGGCCCGAAAAACTTTAAGCCAAGACAATGCGACATAATCGAAAAACAACAGACGGATGAGTTCGCGTGAATTATGCTGAAATTGTTGAGTCCGCCTTGGAGTTTGAGGGCTGAAATGTTTACTTTTGATTGACTCCACTGTTTGATGAAGTCGACTTGGCCAAGATTAGAAATATCCATTTCAGAGGGGGTTTTGATTCCGTTTTTAACAGGCTTTGAAGATTTGAAGGCTTGGGTTTAACATATCCAACTAATTTTTTGATGATAAACAAATTAATAATTTATTATTTTGGTTGAGAACCAATATTTTATGCTTATAATATTTATAATATTACAGAAAACAATTGAAGCTATCTAGTTCTGTTCGCCTGGTACCTGAAACCTTATTCCAGCCGATTTCCCCAACAAATTTCACATATTCGCTATACTCTTCGGAGATTCAAATTTTTCGAAAAAATCAGAGTTGAAAATAACCATAACTAAGCCAAAATTCAATTCGGAAAGCAGTTCTGTGTTCGTTTTTATTTGGTTAATTAATCTGCATATTGAGTTTAGAGATCAGAAACAATAATTTTTTTGCAAATTTTTGACAATTTTAATGATGTAACCCCTTATCATTTTTTCAAAAATTGGCCAACATTTTTTTTCTAATTTTTTAAAGTATTTTATTGCTAAATAATTAAGCTTTTAATGGTGAATCGAACCATATACTGGACTTTGCTTAAATTCCATTTTTAGGCCAAAATATGCTGTTCAGAAGACCTCAGGTTTATGCTTTTTTGGGTCCTTAAATGGGGTTTTTTATGTCCTACTTTTAAGGACAACTCAAAGTAAAAAATATTCATAACAAAAATAATTAAGCTCTTAATGGTGCATCGAACCATATACGGCATTTTGCTTAAGTTCCATTTTTGGCCAAAATATGCTGTTCAGAAGACCTCAGGTTTACGCTTTTTTGGGTCCTTAAATGGGGTTTTTTATGTCCTACTTTTAAGGACAACTCAAAGTAAAAAATATTCATAACAAAAATAATTAAGCTCTTAATGGTGCATCGAACCATATACGGCATTTTGCTTAAGTTCCATTTTTGGCCAAAATATGCTGTTCAGAAGACCTCAGGTTTATGCTTTTTTGGGTCCTTAAATGGGGTTTTTTATGTCCTACTTTTAAGGACAACTCAAAGTAAAAAATATTCATAACAAAAATAATTAAGCTCTTAATGGTGCATCGAACCATATACGGCATTTTGCTTAAATCCCATTTTTGGCCAAAATATGCTGTTCAGAAGACCTCAGGTTTATGCTTTTTTGGGTCCTTAAATGGGGTTTTTTATGTCCTACTTTTAAGGACAACTCAAAGTAAAATATATTCATAACAAAAATAATTAAG
>VNKC01004166.1:0-106718 GCA_008042775.1 Drosophila pectinifera | reverse complement strand
TCTCCACCTGCGCTGGCCGGGAATGAATCACGGCTCCTGGCGGCCAAACACTTCAGCTGGGAACTTGTGTCTCTCGCCTCGGGGAAGCTGAAAGAGGAACGCCAGAAATGCGTAGCTCAGCAGCTTGTCAACTACAGGGGGAGAAAAGTATAGCAACTTATAAATTAGCAAAGAAACTAAAAGAAAATTGGGGAAATTCAACATAGGAATTAGTATTTTTGATTTAAAAATAGAATTCATTATGGAATTATTGAATTAAATGTAGTACCTGGTAAGATTATAGTTTAATATCCTCCTAAATGTAATACTTAGTAAGATTTTAATTTAATATCCTTAGATCCGTAGACTCTGAGTATTTTTGCTTTAAAAATAGGATTCATTATGGAATTATTGAATTAAATGTAATACTTGGTAAGATTATAATTTAATATCCTCGCTAAGGATAGGTAGACTCTTAATATTTTTGCTTTTAAACTAGGATTCATTATGGAATTATTAAATTAAATGTAATTCTTGTTAAGATTATTATATCCTCGCTAAGGATAGGTAGACTCTTAGTATTATTATATTAAAAATGGGATTCAATATGGAATTAATGAATTAAAAGTAATACTTGGTAAAATCATAATTTTATATCCTCACTAAGGATCCGTAGACTCTTAGAATTTTTGCCTTAAGAATAGGATTCAATATGGAATTATTAAATTAAATATAGTACTTGGTAAGGTTATAATTAAATATCCTCGCTAAGGATAGGTAGACTCTTAGTATTTTTGCCTTAAAAATAGGATTCAATATGGAATTATTGAATTAAATGTAGTACTTGGTAAGATTATAGTTTAATATTCCCGCTAAGCATCCGTAAACCTTATTTTCTTACAAGTTTCCTGATCTTTTCTCTGTGTACTCCCCCCTAAATCACCCTGCCTCTCCTGCCTAATGAACGTGAGGCATTTGTCACCGTGGTGGAGGCCGAGGAGGATGCCACCGTGGGTGACTGTGGGCATTAGTGTCGGTCAGTTGGGTCTTGGCCATATGCAGCAGATTAAAAGTCGATTTGACAAGCTGTTGACTGGCCGAAAGGCAGCAGGCAGGAGGCAGGAGGAAGCAGGCAGGATTCACTAGCCAAAGGATAAGCGTTTAAGTGGAAGACAAGTGGCATGCGTGCCGGGGTCCTGCTCTGCCGCAAGATTTATGTGGCCAGGCTCCACTGGCTGGCAGGCAATTAAAAAACAGTTAATGAAAAGCGCCAACTCAGCCTCGGCTCGCTCTCAGTCAAAAGTCTTTGCGAAAGTTTTTGCTGCGCCAAAAATTACGCATACGCCGCATGTGACAACTGTCAACAATATAATTCTTCTTAGCCAGCAGCCGTAAAAAATGACGCAGGTGGAGATGGCCGGGCGGAGAGGGGTGGCAGAGGTAGACAAGGGCAAGCCTAAAGCAGCTTAAGGCAGTTACTTTTTGCACCTTTTAGACGGCTTACGCGTAGGAAGGGAAGCCAAGTCAGTGCCAAAGCCGGGGCTCACTTGCCTGTCGTCTTCGCTGCCAGCAAACGGGTGGGGCGGGGGGCAGGGCGGTAAAAATAGTAAGGGGGGAGAGGGGGGTTCAGAAGACACAGGAGAAGTAGAAAATAAAAATGGTTACCTCTATGGAACTTAGAGTACCCTATCTATATCTAGTTCTATATGTATTTAGATAGAATTTCTGGAACTTCTAGGATTTAAAAAAAATATTTTGCAAGATTTTTAATTATAGTAAAATATTTACATACAAAAACAATTTAATCTAAGTAAATTGTTATTATTTAAAGAGTCCTCAATCAACCAATAAAAGCTTGGCAAGTCTTTAAGTGTCAAAAGTCAGAAATTCAAGATTAATAAAGCATACTTTACCTTTTTTCATAATTTAAAAGTCTATTTCTTCAAGCTAGATCCCCACGAAACATATCTTATTTGCTTTTACCCTTTATTAACTATATTATAATATTTATAGTATAATAAATTATTGAATATATATTATATTAAGCCCTGAAATGTGTGTAATATCCCCCTTCAAGGGCAGAAAAACAGATAGCCAGGCCGAGACCTCGGCAGCGTGGCTGCACTTTAAGCCTTGGCTGAGTAATTGCGCGCAAAAAATGCGCAAATTGAGCGCAAGACCCTGAAAGACCCCAAAAGCCCTACCCCCAGCCCCAGAACCAACCCCCAACCCACCAAAAAACCGCCCTTTTCGGAGGGGGGACAGCGAAAACTTAGTTTTCGACTGTGTTTACTTTACGAGTTGCGTTTTGCGTGCGAAAAGTTTTACTTACGACTTGCATAAATGCAGTCATTGCCAGCTCCTCTCCAGCTCCATCTCCATCTTCAGCTCCTCTCCAGTTCCAGCTCCTCTCCATCTTCAGCTCCTCTCCTGCTCCAGCTCCAGCTCCGGCTCCATCTCCAGCTCCAGCTCCATCTCCAGCTCCTGCTCCATCTCCTGCTCCATCTCCAGCTCCATCTCCATCTCCATCTCCACCTCCAGCTCCATTCCCTGCAACTGCAACAGTCGCAGGCCCAGAGAGATTGGCATGTAAAATATGCTAAAAGCATGCCACTTCCCAAGGGGCTGAGGGCTGGCAGAGAGGTGGTAATTGGTGGAGGCCTCTCCGAGGCGTCGCCCAGTCGGGATGTCAGATTTGTCAAACGCTCTCCACTGCATTGAACCATCAGTGGAAGCCTGGGATGAGGGCCAGAACAGCTGGAAGGCCTCGGATGCCTCGCCGAATATTTTCCAATTGCCTACTCACAGACACTTGGGACACATGGGACAGGAAGCACATTTGAGGCATCACAGAAATTGGCAATAAAATGCATTTAACCTTGCCAAGTAAATGAGGGGGTTTGGGCATAAGAATGTTATATTAATTCATTATTTTTTAAGCAGGGGTTAAGGTTGAAGACTGTATAAATCTAGTCTTAAGCCTTGAATATTGTCAAAAACTGCTCCTTAAATAGTTGATATATCCGCTCAACATATATTCTTTTGTGGAATTTCCTGGGAATTCTATTGGACCCTAAATAAAATGCATTTAACCTTGCCAAGTAAATGAGGAGGTTTGGGCATAAGAATGTTATATTAATTCGTTATTTTTTGGCCATATAAATGAGGGAGTTGGGCATAAGAATGTTATATTAATTTATTATTTTTTAAGCAGGGGTTAAGGTTTTATACAATCTAAAACTAGTCTTAAGTCTTGAATACAGTCTAAAACTACTCATTAAATAGTTGATATACCCGCACAACATATATTCTTTTGTGGTATTTCCTGGGCCTTCTACTGAACCCTAAATAAAATGCATTTAACCTTGCCAAGTAAATATTATATTAATTCATTATTTTTTTGGCCATGTAAATGAGGGAGTTGGGCATAAGAATCTTATATTAATTCATTGTTTTTTAAGCAGGATTTAAGGTATATATTATCTACTAAAAACTACTCCCCTACATCTATTCTTTTGTGGCATTTCCTGGACCATCTACTAGACCCTAAATATGTAATATAAAGCACCCTGAAACATCTCAATTTCCTTATTTTTAGCAGTTCCACTTTATTTACGCCTGGAAGAATGAAAAGTATGCCTGATGGAGTGCGGAACTTAAGCTGTGGCAAGTTACAAGAACTTACTTCGCGGCGAAACATAAATTACTCCGCTCATTGCGCACATTTCTGCGCCAAATCTAATTTGCCAATAAATTCCTTTGTTCATCTTGGCCAGAATGGGGGCCGCGGCGCACTCGTATCGCGCAAAGTATCCAAACTTTAAAAGGATACTTTGCGGCATCTAGGAGATAATGCCTAAGCAGAGGGGGGAGCGCGGGCCACCCAAGTGCAGGCGAAACTTTAAAACTAAACAAACTATTTATAAATTGCGCAGAACTTAAGACCAACCGAAAACTTGCCAAGCAAAAGTGGCAAGAAGCAGGCACTGAAAGGAAATTGTATACAAAACTATATTATTTTATGTGTTATTTTAGGAGAATAAAAAGCTACTTAGCTGATCTCGAATCTATACTTAAATCAGGTCAGGTTTTTGTTAAATTATATGACCAAGTCCCTTAAAATTTAATAATTTATTAAGAAAATGAGGAGCCAAGAGATTACTTTCCTCAAAACCTATTTAAATTTACAAATTAAGGTATAAGTGAGCATGAATCGGTGAGCTAATCTTTTGTAACTCTTCAAGATCTTTTATATTTAATCTATTTATATATTCATTGCTGAGAATAAAATAAAAGCTACTGAGCTGATCTCGAATCTATATACAAATCAGGTCAGGTTATTGGTAAATTATATGTCCAAGTCCTTCAAAATTTGTTAATTTTTTAAGAAAATGTGAAACCAAAACATGACTTGCCACAAAACCTTTATAAAATTACAAATTAAGGTGTGACTGGGCACGAATCTGTGATCTAATCTTTTGAATGTCTTCAAGATCTTTAATATTTTATCTATATATACACCCCTTACTAGTTTTTCTCAGTGCCGCTCAAGGGTCGTGGCCAAAAGGAGTGCGGTGCAAATGGACAGCGCGTAGGAAGATGCAGTTGCAACTGCTAGCCAAGCCAACTTCTTGCGGGCTGCGGCAATTCGTTTAAGCCGCTTTGCAGCCCCGGCAATTTATGTGCCACGGCTGCCTTGCCAGAAGTTCCTTAAAGATGCAGAGCGTCTTCCCCCCCCACCACCTCCCCTCTTGAACCCACTCCCCACGCCGCCCCTGTGTCTTAACCCAGCGATGGGCTGGCAAATGCGTTTGGCAGACGCCGCGGCATCGATGACGCCCCGAAAAACTTGGCGCTAAATTGCGGCCGAGGCGCGTGTTCCACAAAAACTTAAGTGGCTTATGTGTTGGCCAGCGGGGTTGGTAGGGGGTCCTAGGGCCGAGAGGGGGTCCTAGGGTGCTGAGGGGGACACAAACAACAAGCAAGCGGCAACAACACTTTCAAGGAACATAAAGAATAACCAGGACGCAGTAAAAGGTCCTAGAAACCGATATAGTCATACCCTTGGGAGAAAATAGGAGGGTCTAGGGAAGAGATATATATATATGATATATGATATGATATATGATTTATATTTACTTTACAGGCTTGGTATTTATTTAATTATTAATTATATTTAGGAAGTAATTAATACAGAGCTTAGAGGCTTATTGTTTTATTAGGTATGAGTGCTATAGGAATGAATGTTTCAGAAACCCTTTTTTTATACCTTTCAAATTGCATGTCTTAGGGTCGTTTAAAATAATTTCTCATCCTGGCCAGGTCCTATATACCTTGGCCAGAGTATAAAGCTGTCTGCCGATGTGCGATGTGCTTGAAAAATAATCATCGGCAGCACTGAGAGCGTCGCAAAGTCTGCGGCAAAGTCTTTGGCTTGCGAAGGGACTTTGTCTTGGCTTTGGGTCAGGGGAATAGCCTTGGGAATAGGTTACAGGATATTGAGATATTGAGGACACACTTCGGCATGAAGCTCACGCCGAGCCTCAATCAATCAAGCCGAAAAGAGAGTGGAGAGCGGCTAGATCGATGCCGCTTATCGACGAGTTCATAACATCAATTTCCATAAAAATCCGCTTTGCCGGGAATTTGTCGGGATGCCAGGACATGGTAATGAATGGATGCTGCCTTTACCTGTGGATCTGCCTCGTCTTAATTCAGGAGCAGCACCTGAAGTGGACTCCGTCGCTCAAGTGTGATAATTAGCTGCAAGCTGTGGCCCAAACTGGCCGTTGTATGTATGTGTTCCCTCCCAGTTCCGGTGCTAATGCGAGGAGGCTTCATTAGCAGCTCTCTCGGCTGACCCCCCGCCGGCCGCCGCCCGTGCATAGTTAATTGGCCAGGCATTGTAATTACTTAAGCATTAACCACGAAAGCAACACTTGAGCGGCAACACCAAACGCCCAGCGGCAGCATCGCAACAACAATGACCGGTTCCGGCCAGGCTCCTAGCTCCTGGCTTAATTAGGTTTTTGGGCAGCGGGAATTTGTCGTCATTGGATATACAGCATATCCAGGGCCAGGCTCTAGCCTGGCCTATCCTTGGCTCCCCAGGCTGGCCAATAATTTATGATCGACAACGCGTTCTGAACTCTGAGATGGAGACGGCGACGGAGTTGGAGTCCCGGGCATTAGAAGCAATTGATTTATGCCGCTCGTTTGCGGTTTTCTATGTCTGTCGACTGTCTCCGGCTGTGTGATTTAATCGACAGCCCATCGATTGTTAACTGCTGGCTGGATTTTATGGCCGCCTTGTTTATTCGATGGCTGGCAAATTGTCGGTTAACTCACTTGGATTAGTTTCAGACACCGAATCCGAAGCGTTGAGCCTCTGCGGTCTCCCGACCTGGCCCGGCCCACAGGGCGTATGAATATTGATGCAGACAGCCAGCTGGAGCGCCGCCTTTGTGCAAGTTTTAATAAAGTCAATTTTGGATTCAAGAAATTTGCACAGCAATTTGCAATTGCGAAAGCTGATTGATTTCGACGGCTCGGCTCGGGGTCCTGCTCTCATTCGTCCTTTCAGTAACTGGCAACTCAAGTGTGCTGCAGTTAACGAACACACACAGGCCACATACCCATTACGAGGATACTTCAAGGATATGCAGAGAAAAAGTGGTGAATTCGAAAGAAGCTGCACAAATATTCCTTTATTTTTAAGAAATAAACTAAAAAAGTATATACTGAATGCCAGCCTAGAGTATAACTAATTTAATTCTCTAAAGACTTATACATTTCTTATATTTATATACATTTATATATATTTATATATATTTATATATAGGTAAATCCTACTCCTTTTTTCCTAGTGTACCTTATAGATACACACATATATAGCTGCGACCCAGACTCGACTCTGGCGGAGATTTCCCTTACAATCGCACACTTAAAATGCCAGCAGCTATAATTGTTACTCAGGTGACAGATTGCTGAATGGCAGCCAGCGACAGCAAATGAGGGGACGATCCAAGGGGGGAGAGGGGTGGGAAGGAAGGATCCAAGGACCGTGTGGAAAACCAAAACATACAGGGTCCTGGCAATCTCGGCCCGGGGAACGAGGCGGCATCACCGTAACGTCAGACAAATTATCACGTTACACTCGAGTGCGTGAGGCGGGCAACTATCTGGCTCTCAGCTGGATCCCCCCTATCAGCCAGCCCGCCTGCTGTGCTCCTGCATCCCTGCTCCTGTATATCCTCTGTCTCTCCCCTCTCTCTCTCTCCCGCCCCATGCACCACCCCTTTTCCCGGCCGCTGTCTTGCAAGTTGTCGCCATGTGTCGTGTTCGTGGCAATTGCAGCGGCAGTTGAATCCTCATCCGAATCCGAATCAGAGCCTGGAGGGGGACGAGGACCCAGCCGGGGCGCCAGTGACGGTATAAATGCATCGGAGAATGGCAAAAGTCAATTTTGTACACAGCGAGAAACTAGAGTATATGAAGGGAATAATAAATAAGGCTAAGAAAATATAAATTTTAAAATATAATGATAAAGAATCTTAAGGAGAAAATATAGGAGCTGGCATCTCAGTTAGCTTCAGTTCTTATTTTTTATCTTCATTATTAAAAGCTTTACTCTCCTTTATCTTTAGCTCCCTTTTAGTACAGATTAACCTTAAGCTCGATTAATTTTTGTATTATATTTTCCCCGCTGTATGCCCCTCTTCTTGGGCTTAATGTGTGTGCGAGTGTGTGTGTCGTTGGGCACCGCAGGAATGATAACCCTGCTCGTGGCGTTCGTGGTCGTGCTTCGACTTGTGTGTGGAGCTATCCTGGCAGCCACCGCCCCTCCTGTTACCCACTGCCAAGTCCTGCTGCCGTCTGCCTGCTTTATTATCTGCTTAAACATTGAGCCTTCCGACTCCTGACTCCCGACTGGCGACTGGCGAGGCCGGGTTCCTGGCTTTATTCGCCGCTGATTGACACACGGAGCCCCCATGGCGCCTTAATTGCATTCTGCTCAATGATAACATAATTTAAAAGGCCAAGGTGCCGCCAGGTGTGCGGATTGTCCGGCTGATTTACGAGTATTACGAGCCCCTAGCCGTTGATCGATATTCTTTAAGCCAATAACCAAGAGCAGGGCACACATGGCGTATGCGTAATATGTGGGATTTATAGTCAAAGTAAATGGAATTAAGTTTTACGCTTTTTAATAAATATTTATATTTATATAGTAAAACTTGTGAGAGATTTAAGACCATTTTTGGAATATTTATAATCCCTGTCGTCTATTATTCTGTCTCTTTGAATGTTTAACAAACTTTTAAATGGCTTGAAATATGTTAATCTATTAGATACGGGCTCTTGGCCATGTGAGTGTGATTTATATTCATAGCTGGCGGAATTTATTTTGCCATAATTTCATAAATTCAATTAAATATTCAACACTACAAATATCAATTGGTTTCCCATCTCGTATTGTTTAATGTTATCTCTCTCTCTCCCTTCCCCCAGAATGGGTATTTTTGGCATTTAAATAATTGATCCATTTGTTTTCGTTGCTTATGGGCCCGGGCCCTGCTTTAATGGCGGGAAAAGCCAACTGAAACTGCAATTGCTAAAACGATTTTCGCGCCAATTTCGTTTGATGGTCTCCTGCTCCTAAAACCCGCCCCTCGCGCCCGGTGGCACCAATCACGGCTTGCCACCATCAATTAAGTGTCAACTTTGTTGTTCCTGCTGTTGTTGTTGTTGCTGCTGTCGCAACACAAAGCAACAAATAAAAAGTTATAATAAAAGTTGACAACATTTTTTGGTGCCATGCAGGAGCAACAAAAACTTTTGCCGATTTTTATATTTGTGCACAAATTTTTAATTTGCCCAGACCCGGCCTGCACCAGCCCATAAATTGTTTTATTTGCCGGGGGAAGGCAGGAGGACGGGGGAGGAGCTGCCAAGAGCTGGGCAAACTAAAACTGAAATTAAACAAAACTGCTGTCATCATCTCTGGCAAGTAAACAATTGACGAGGGCGGTCTGAGTGACTGAATGACTGAATGACTGAATGACTGGCTGACTGGCGGCGAACTGTCAGCGAGCGAGTGAGTCCTGTGACATCCAACGGTCATACAACTGCCACAACGGAGCCACGTCTAGGACTCACCATTTCTGGGGCTCTATGCAAATTTAATGTTCTCAAACAATTTTCGTTTAGTTTTCCATTTCGCCAGAGGGGGAACCCGGAAAAGCCCTGCCTGGGCTTGCCTCAGAGCTGTCATTACATAATGACAATCATTAACTGGCCTCTAATAGGTGGCGGCTGGCAAGGCGAGTGGAGAGTAGGTCGAATTCGGGGGCCTGGTCAGAACTTGAATACTCTGGAAAAATTAGTAGAAGCTTGTGCAAGTACTAGTTATTTTTTAAAAATTATTCGACTTACCTGGAACCATGGAAAATATATAATAAAACTCCTTAAGTAATATGCAAATTTATGCAATTTTTGAATTTCTTAAAGGTGCTTAATTCTGTGGTTATAATTTAGGTATTTTTTAAAAATTATTCCACTTACCTGGAACCATGGAAAATATATAATAAAACATCTTAAGTAATAAGCATATTTATATGCAATTTTTGAATTTCTTAAAGGGGCATAATTCTGTGGAATTAATCTAGAATAAAACATTGACATTTCTTTTTTATAATTTTTTAAGATATTAGGGATATATTTTTAAGCTTCCTAACTCTGCTTATATCATAAATATGGTTTTTATATATTATAGATAGTTTCCAGAGGGTTATTCTAATGAACTTATGTTAAGTGATATATAATAAAACTCCTTAAGTAATACTCATATTTATACGCAATTTTTCAATTTATTGAAATTTATCTAGAATATAACATTGTACTTTTTTTATTATAAGTTAGATATATCATTTTATCTATTTTTAAGTCTCCTAACTCTGCTTATATCTAAAATATGGCTTTTATATATTGTAAATAGTTTCCAGAGGGTTATTCATGTGCCAACTGTTTCTTTAAAATTATTAGCAAGACCTGAATCAATGTTATATATTATATAATAAAACTGCTTAAGTAATATGTATATTAAAACAATTTTTGAATTTCTTGAAAGTGCAGGAATCCTTGAAATTTATATGGAATGTATCTTTGTATCTCCAGTTTCAATAAATCTTTTTTTTTCTATTTTAAAGTTTGCTAACTCTTCTTATATCTAAAATATGACTTTAATAAATGGTAAATAGTTACCTAGAACTTTATAGATTTTTATAAAATAACCCAGTGACCTTCTGATCTCGCAGACCCTTCTTTATTTACACTTAACTACAAACCCGCTGACAGTTCGGATATATCCTTTGGGGGGAGCCCGGCTGTAATTAGCATAATCAATTTGCTGGCTGCCTTCGTCTGCGTCTCGCTTGATAAATCGTTGCGGCAAGTCATCAGCAGGGGGTGGCAGTGGGCCATGTTCCTTTTTTTTTTGGTAATGGACACGACATCAGTCGGAAGTCGGTGTTAGTGTCACTATCTCACCCCCTGGCATCCCTCTCTCTCTCGCTGCCGGCCGTGCTGCGTGCATCCTTAACGGCTGAATAGGCAGGAACACGAGCTAAGTGTGAAGGGTGCAAAAGGGTGAGGGGCGAAAGGGGGGCGGCCGAAGGATGGCAGAAGGGCGGCAAGTGTTGTCCTGTTAGGCGACCCACTTAACGCTGCAGATACGCCGCCAATTTCGCATGCAGCAAGGAGTTGCAGTTGTTCCATTTGCGTGGCGCATGTTGCACGTAGTACGTTGTATGGAGCATGGAAGTGAGAGAGGGGGTGGGGCCGGCTCGGGGGTGCCCACTGGTCCACCCCTTTTCTTGCCGCTCCTTTGGCTCCGTTTCGTTTCGTTTCGTGTTTACTTTGGCATTTTTTAGTGCATCTGCAGCACATAACTAAGGGAGCAAAAAACAAAGCAACAAGCAAATGGCCCACGAGGCGAACATGGAGCCGGGAACACAANGGAGCCGGGAACACAAGGAAAAATATCATCGAAATTGGTCAATAAGGCGGCAGTTGAGTCTTACCAAAATAGTTTGTTTATAAAGGGGACTTTTTAATAATTATAATTATATATAAAAAGGTATTTTAGCAGGAAGAGTCCACTCTCCGCCTGAGAAGTAACTTAAGAGGGGTTCATTTATTACTACAGATTTGAATTCATTTATTTTGGTGTTTGAAAGTTTGAAGTTGATTAGAAATTAATAATTTATTTAATTTAAATTATTAATTTATTTAGCATTTTAATTGATTATGGGGGAACTAAGAACATAAAGGGATTTTGAAACCATTTTAAAAGTGCCTAAAAATAGGCAATAATGTTTATTTTTACATCATACCTTTCCAAGTGATTTAAGAATTTCTTTCTTAATCATTTATTTGGCATTTTAATTGATTATGGGGGACTAAGAACAGAAAAAGATTTTAAAACCTTTTTAAAGGTGCTTAAAAGTATGCAATTATTTTTACTTTTACCTCATACTTCTGAAGACCTTTCCAAGTGATTTCTAAATTTCTTTCTTAATCATTTATTTAGCATTTTAATTGATTATGGGGTACTAAGAACTGAAACAGTTTTTAAACCCTTTTAAAAAGTGCTTAAAAGTATGCAATGATGTTTATTTTTACATCATAGTTCTGGAGACCTTTCCAAGTGATTTAAGAATTTCCTTGGCTTACTTGTAGGCTTGTGACTGACTTCAAAGACAACACTCATAAAACATTTTCTCTATTTCTTGCCGTGCACCAGAAGCAGAAGCATGAAAATGGGAAGAAAAAGTTGCAAAACTGTTTCGCCTTTTCTTTGGCCAGGCCCATAAACTGGCCAGTTGTTAGGCTTGTTGTTGTTGCCGCTTCTGTTGGTAGTAGTTCTGTTTCTGTTCCTGTTGTTGTTGTTGTTTTTTATTGTTGTTGTTGCTGCAGGACAAGGACTGTCGCCAGCGAATGCATTTTGTCACTTGGGCAATTTATTGCCGGTCGCCTTTTGATGTTTCGGTGTTTGACACAAGGGAAGTCTTTAAGCCATAGTCGCCTCTTCTCTTCGCCTTTTTTTACTTTTTGTTTTTGCCACCCAAAAAACCATTTAAAGCCCATTCCATTGGCAGTTGGGCAAACTTCATTTGCATAAATAACAAATATTACTCATACGCCGCATTGCACGGTGCTCAGCTGCCGCCTTTTCCGACTTTTCCTGCCGCCGCTGCTGCTTCCGGATGCGTGGCAACATTAAAAGGCATAAAAAATTATGAAAAATCGTGCCTGGCTATCGATATTCACTTGAATATCGCCCGCTCCGCCCCGCTGCGCCGCAGTTCGAAAATTCCAATCAACATTTTTATAAATCACATGCGCGCCAGCAAATTTACAGCTGCGTTGCGGCCAAATGTGTGTGTGTGCGACTGTGTGTGTTGGTGTGTGTGTGGGGTTTTTGGGTTTGGGCGGTGAATTTATGAACTTGCGGCATGTTTCCATTGAATGAGGCCCACGCCCCACAGCAACTGGCAGCGACAATTTCGCGTTATGGCAAGATAAATTGTCTTTGGCAGTGTAAACAGCAAATGAGTTGCAGGCCAACTGCTTACTAATTGGAAAGAGACTCTGCAAAATAGGCGAACAGTAAGGCAGTAAAGCAGTTAAACAGTAAAACAAGTAAAGTAAAGCGAATAAAACAGTAAAACAGTAAAACAGTTGCAATTGTCATGGCAAACACGTGAAAAATTGCCACTCATTACAAAAATGTTGGCCAGCGGCAAAGGAACAATGGCCAACACGCGTGACAAACTTTTTAATAAATGAAACTTTTTGCCAGGCCTTCGTCACTCCTCTCCCCTCTCCTCTCTCTCTGACTCTGGTGTTGTTTTTGGCCTTTTCCACTTGTGGTTGACCACTGTGTTGTTAACCGCAACATTTTTGTGGACCAGCGTTGGTCCAAAACAATAAGGGGGCAACAAGAAGAGCCATAAAAATAACAACAATGGGGCCAAATGCCAAATGCCAAATGGCCAAAAAGCTTAAACAAGCTGCCAATATTTTGGTGTCTATTTCCGCGCGGTCTACGCGCGCCTCTTAGTCCTCAAAGGACCCCTTTCCTTCCAGCCCCTCGACTTCGCATTGTCGTTACTTACACTTTATTGGGTTTTTGTCATGTTTCCGTCCTTTTTTTTTCCATGCCCTCATCCAAGCGCCAGTACAGTGCGTGGCGGGGCCATAAAACTGGAGGGGTTTCTATAAATCTTCAATCCAAAGATCTGAGCTTGTATTGTTGATTTGAAGCCAAATCGCTTAACAAATACTAAAGTCACTCCTAGAGTCATGTATGTATTTAAGGAGGTTATGAATAAGTTTATAATTAAAGAGGGAATAGAGTATACTCTTTATTCATAAGACAGTTTATTAAATATTAAGTAAGTAAGCTTCAGAGTTGTTTTACTTTAAAAGGCGCCTGAAAGTATACTAGCTTATTTTATTTTCAGCAAGTACCTTAAGCCAAGAACATAGTCTACTTTTGGGTGATGTTTAAAGAGATTTCAAATCACTTCCAGCTAAACTAGCAGTGCTTTTTACAAATTGTATAATTCAATAAATTTATATATATTTATAAAGTTTAGTTTATATATTTTTATATATTTTTAATTTATTTATAGTTTAAATCTATCTTCAAGTCACTGCCAACTAACTATTAACTACTAATATTCGTATTCCCCGAGGAAGTGGTCCTATAAAGGTTGAAAGTATCTAGAAGATAGTTTCAAATTAAATATCTGAGTAAAAAGAGCTACCAATAAAAGCGAGCCACTTATCGCACCTATTCCTTGAGGCATAACAATCTCAGTCCCGCTGCCTTATACTAATGAGCAGTACTTTACCAATATAGACGTACAGCTGGCCGATACTCTGCCCCAAGGAGGGGCAATAATTCGGGGCTGCAAACAAGTTTTTGCCGAGCAACCCATCCATATAGGAATTCCAATGAATTTACAATAAAATAAAACTATCGTCGAAGTCGAGGGCTTTTTTTCTGTTTGGTCACAGGGTGAAATTATCGGCGCTATCAAAAGCGTATACTCCGGTCGACCTCTGGCTGGGGTCCTGGTGCTGGTTGTGTTTTCGGTTTTCGGTTTCTGGTCCTGGTTTTATTTGATTTGAAGCCTTTTTCCGGGAATTGGCTGGAAAAAAATAGTAGCGAAAAAGCATTTATGGCTCTTTTCATGTTTATTGTCGCACATAAAGCAGGCGAGGCGGCGCAGAAGGACACTCGTCCCGCCGAGTCCTGCCAGCTATTTTTACGGCCAGTTGGCAAATGTGTCGCTGCCTGCCAGCTTTAAATTCTATTAAATCAAGCAGAAGAGGCCAAAGGGAGCCCCCCCATCTGGCCGGGGGGAGAGGGGATTGCGAAAAAATTACGCTTACGACAACAAGAAATAAACTCAAAAGCAACTTTCTGCTCCGAGAAGTCTAAACATGCACACAATGCCGGCAATAGGAGCAGCAGCAGCAGGAGCAGCGGCGGCAGGACAAACAACTACAACTACATCCAAGGCAAACAATGATCTCCTGCCACCCAGCTCCCCACTCCTGGCCCCACTCCTGGCCCTCCTTCTGACCCCCACAGCACCCCTAACCATTTTTGTGCGCGCGTTGACAAAAAATCGTTTAAACGCAGGCCAAGGCACGTTTCCTAAACACAATTGCTGTGGGTAAACTTCATTAGAATGCGGCTGTTACAGCAGCAACAACAAAGGCAGTGACCACAGTGCGGCTTATAAACATAACTCCCAAGCAGCATCAGTCACTCGAAACAGTGTGGATTCTGGCAGGACTTTGGCTTGGAAAGTTCAAGGATATAAGAATTTCTGTAGAGATAATAAAAGTAAAAGCTTGAATAAGTGGTTATAGGTAGAGGAGGAATTGGGCCACAATTATTATAAACATAATATTTACATATTAACACAATCTACTATTTATAGGTAGAAGAACTTAACAATAATATATTAACTCCAAAGCAGCATCAGTCACAGGGAACAGTCTAGACTCTGGCAGGACTTTGGCTTGGAAAGTTCGGGGATATAGGAATTACTGTAGAGATAATAAAAGTAAAAGCTTGAATAAGTGGTTATAGGTAGAGCAGAAATTGGGCTACAATTATATTGTATTTATATATAAACACCCTTTAGAGGTAAAAAGTACTTAACAATTATATATGAACTCCAAAGTAACATCAGTCACACGAAACAGTCTGGCTTCTGGCAGGACTTCGGCTTAGAAAGTTCAAGAATATAGGGATTACTGTAGAGATAATAAAAGTAAATGCTTGAATAATTTGTTATAGGTAGAGGAGGAATTGGTACACAATTATTATAAACATAATATTTACATATTAACACAATCTACTATTTATAGGTAAAAGACCTTAACAATAATATATGAACTCCAAAATAACAAACAGTCTGGCTTCTGGCAGGACTTTGGCTCACAAAGTTCAGGGATATAGGAATTACAATGGAGATAATATAAGAAAATGATTGAATAATTGGTTATATGTAGGGGAGGTTCCACAATTATGTTATATTTGTATATAAACCCAATCTACTATTTAGTAACAATAATATAAGTTCTTCTGTCTCTAAACAGATAATTGTGTTTACATATAAATTTAATATAATTGTGCCATTTAAATATCAAAAAAGTCATTAGGAGTTATTTAAAAATCATAAGTTTTGTACCAAATATTTAATACTGTAACCTTGTTACTTTATGCAGAATCAAAGGGTTTCAAAAGGAAACCAGTTTTCAGTCAACCAATTTATCATTAATTATGAAATTATTATCAAAGCTCTTGTTGCATTAAAATACCTTAAGTTTTTCTCTAGAAAGTTAAACTTAAATAAGCTAAAAACTTAACTTAAACTTAACTTATAGTTATAGAAACCTGTAAATAATATACAAATTGAAAGAATCCACAACAACTCCTAGAAAATTTCCTTATCTTAATGTATTGCATAGGCAAATACAATAATATTTTTCAGAAATTCCTAAACTAATAACAGGAGCAACTTATGTAGTAAAAATAGGCAAATGCTATAATATTTTTAAGAAATTCTTAAGCTGATAATTGGAGCAACTTAAGTAATAAAAGCAATTTGCAATCCAGGCTCAAAGTTCCAGTTAGGGAAGCTCCACTGTCCAGCAGTGGTAACAATCACACAAGAGTGACATACAAGTCGCATAGTGGAAGTGTCCAGGGGACGAGGTGAGGCGCTGGCGAGGGGTTAGCGGCCAAGTTCCCAAGTCCAAACAAAAAGCTAAAAAAGTCAAATTAATAACAAGCCCAAAACAGAAGCCGGACCGGGCCGCAAAAAGGCCAAGAAGGGAAAAGGGCCGGAAAAGCGCTGTTGGGCCTTTGTAGCAGGGGCCCGCCCCTCTTTACTGTTCCTTTTTTTTTGTGTCTTTTAGCCGTAAAGAGCCGAAAAAGAAACGCCATTTGGGCCAAAGTTGCTCTTGTTGCCATTTCGGCCTTTCGGTTGACCAACGCGAAATGCGCGCGAATTTTAATTAGTGCCCTCCAACCCAGGACCTCCGCCTCGTCCTGCAGGATCCGCCATCTGTGACCCCTGTGTGTGTGTGCCGGGATATGTGTGTGCTGGCGAGTGTCTCGCAACAAGCAAACAATTAAAAGTTTTTAACCTTAATGCGGATATGTTTGTTAAATTGCCAACAACAGTGAGAAGCACTTCCCAGGCAACTCGAGGGCAACAGCTTGAGTTGAATTCGTAGCATACTTTGCAGGGTGGCTGTGGCATGAAAAGGGTTATAAAAATGGGAATCCCCTTCAAAGTCTCCCTCTAGAGTGGCATTTCAAGTTAGCTTATAAATTAGTCAAATATTTTTAACCAATTGCAGAAAGTTATGAACTGTTCACTTAATACAAATACAGTGAATACAAATATTTATTAATTAAGCTGCATAAAATATGCCGCTTTTACAGCAGTCTTAACCCTTTAATTCACATTTAATCAAGCTGCCAAAAGCCAGAAATGCCGCAGGAGCCACAGCAGCCGGCATAAACCACAATTAACCATCGCACCGCCCCGACTGACCGCAGTGGTGCATCACAGCCATCATATCGCAGCCCAGAAAGTTAATCACTTTTATTGGCCGGCATGTGTGGGTGCGGGAGGGAGGGGGGCAGGGGCTTGCAGCATGAACCACAAAAATGATGTGCAAAATAGTTTGAAAATTTTGCAAATTGCTGCAGTTGTTTGCAATCAGCTGAATGGGCAGTTTAATAACCGGGACGCAGGGCCGAGGGGCGCAGGATAATTTGTTGACATTACATATTGCCTCAAGGCTTAACTCGTTAGGAGGGAGGACATTAAAAAGCTTTTGCATTTGCTGCATTTGGTTGGCGGTTTCCTAATTTAATTCAATTGGGCTAAAGACTTGAAAGGAACAGTGGTTGAGAGACAAGGACTTATGAGCCAGTAATGGCTAATGAGACTGACAGAAATAGAAGTAGAATTTGCCAAATTATTAAAAAACTAAGCAGTTTGGGGTCTCATTTTTTAAGAAACCTAACATGGCAGTCATTTGTATTTTAATAATAAATAAATCTTCTCCTTAAACCTGATCTTAAGACTCTTGCTTAGATTTTAAATCAACTGAAACCCTAGTATTCCTTGGGCGTTGCAAATCCCTGGCGTTTGCCACACTGTTGCCAAAAATTAAGTTTGTCAGGTGAAAATACCCATTCCGCAATTTATGTGGAAGACATACGGAGAGCCGAGCTAAATGCTGAAGGACGAGTATGTCAAATAGTATCCTTTTGGCCCTCCACAAGACTGACCGAGCAAATTCCTCAATTTCATTTGGCATTTTGAAAACACGTTAGACCGGCTACTGGCAAGGCTCAAAACTAAATGCAATTACTCTGGCAAGGAGAGCAAACCTCTAATGTAATCTAACTGCAGTTGCCTGTTGGCCAGTATCCTAGTATCCTAGTATCCTTTCTCCCCTGCTGCTCTGGCGGCAGACAAGCTGCAACGAATAAACATATCAAAATTGCATATTGTTTTAATTGTTTTGTTACCGGGTTCCAGGTTGCGCCTGATGCCAAAACTGCAGATTAACGCATTTACACTGCACTGGATCCTTGGTCCTGCCACCAGGGCCGCACCCCTTCCGCTGCCCCCCCTCTCCTGGCTGACACACACACACACACACACACGCGCGCAGAAAGAGGTCCTGGTTTATGCATTTGCATGCACTAAACACGCATAAATTTTGTGTGCAACCGTAAAGATGTCTCTGTCCTCGGCTCTGTGCGTTTGCCTGGTTTATATGCCATGGATAGAGGTGTACACTGAGAGAAAAATCCCTCTATAAGGGCTTGGTTTATGGGTATTTTTATATGATTTTATCTCAGGTACTTAATAAGCTTTAAACTATACAAGGAAGTCTTTTATTCTTGTTATTTATGTATACACAGAACATTTAAGGAGATTATTGTATAAAACAAAGTGAAATGAATATAATATTTAATATTATTATTATATATATATTCAAGGAGATTATTGTATAAAACAAAGTTGAATGAACATTATATTTAATATTAATATTATATATTATTATATTTATATTCCTTTCCAATTTAAAATAAATATAAAGTTTATTTTTATCATCTATATTAGTCCCTTAATATTTTGTATCTGCATAACCCTCTAAGATATTGATATGTAATATTTTATATGAATCATAGTACTTACCTTTGGTAGGCCAAATATAATCTATATGGTAATATGATGCCACAAGGGCCATTAATTTTCTCTGTGTGTGTTTTAGCCGGCTGGGATGATGTGGAGGGACTGCAGTGGTGGGTGGTGCAGTGCTCTGGTTTATTTGGGATTCATATTTCGATAAACAATTATGCCAGTACCTGGGGAGGCGTGCCCGGCCATATAGCATGCGATGCCTTTAAGCCGCCTTTAAATATGGCCAGTCGTTAAGGGAAATCCCCTTTACCACCTACCTACCAACCTCCCTCCCTCCCTCTGGCCACTGCCAGGCCACACAGCTCCTGACCATTATTATTGTGGTTTTTGTTTCTTTTAGATTTTCGGGGCTCGGTGTGTGGCGGGAAAGTGCAATTGAAAATTTATTTTGTGTGCTCATTTTGCACCTAATTTCGAAGGCGGACCCGAGGAAATGAGTTGGCAAAAAGAGAGAGAGGGAGATAGAGAGAGAGAGAGAGAGAGAGAGAGGGAGAGGGGGCAAAAGTCATTTTCCGTGCCCGTGCCCTGTGAACCCTTCCACTTTGCACCTACCCCGCTGCCCGCCGCAGGGCTCCTTGGTTTGTTGTGTATTTATTTTAGATTTATTGTAATGTCCAACAAAAAGATTGCCCTGTTGGCCTCGGTCCTCTTGGGGCTTCTCCTCCTGCAGCTCCTGCCGCTCCTGCCGCTCCTGCAGCTCCTGCAGCTCCTGCGGCTCCTGCTGCTGCTGCCTCTGCTGCTGACCCGTCGATCTGCTTTATCCTTGGCCTCCTCTTTTTTACCCCTTTTGCTCGGCCTTTTTTGCGACACACGCATTTGGTATGCAGTTTGCGTTTTGCGGCCTGACAGGACATGCCGAAAAAGGACATGCCAGGACACAGGAGTCCGGGCCCCAGCTTTCATACGCTCGTTGCACAAGGACCTCGCCCATCGTCCATCGCCACCGGCCACCAGCCACCGGCCCCCGTGTCCTGCCAACTGGCACTGTCCACTTTGGGCCCCAAATATTGAAAGTAATGTTTACGTTTCCGCTTCCGGTTTAAGTCCATGTCCAAGCCATTCAGCCAGAACGTTTGTATTTCATTTTAAATTTTTGTCATATTCTCGGGCCCTTTATGCCCGGTCCGCTCTGCCTTCTGCCTTCTGCCCCTCTGTCTCTGCGTTGATTGCACAAAATGCAATTTGATTATAGGCACTGGCAGTCAAAACTTGTGTCCTTTGTCTAAGGCATCCCTGGCCTTCTTCTGTGTCCTGTGACGTCGTCGCCGCCGCTCGTTCATTAGCCTAAAGACTTGCATCATCATCGACATCTCGATAAAAACTTGTGGCAGTCGGCAGTCGGCAGTCGACAGTCTAGTTTGTCAGTCACTCAGTCAGTCATGCAGTCGGGGCTTTCAACTAATTAGAAAAATACTTGAAAACATCCAAAAAAAATAAGCCCAACAAATATTACACATACGCCGCATATGCCAAAGGGTCGAATGGAAACAAAAACAAAACTACAGAAAACAAAAAGGTGGCTAAAACTCTGAGAGAGGTTAGGGGTAACCCCCTGGTAAAGGGGGCGGTCAGGTGGGCGTGGCCCGTTAGCCAGTGGCGCATAACAAAATTGCGCATTTAGCGAAAATGCAAAAGTGCAAATACGAACATCCGCTTCCGTTGCATCACCAAAAAGCCAAAGCCAAGCCAAAACCAAAAGCCCAAAAGAAGACGGGTGCTAAGTGCGGAAGCGGGGATTCCGGGAGATCTATTTTGTCCATTTGTTTTGGTTACACGCAGAGAAAATATCAATAGATCACTGTTTATTCATTTGAAAGTTTGTCAAATTTGATTTCTAAATTATTTCTAAATAGGGAAACTTATTAGAGAGGTTAGGTTTAGCCCAGAAACTTGCAAAGTTATTTTTAAAGACGAGCAGCAGGCTGTTTTTGAGCTTGCCAGAGGTCCTCATCAGTACCGCTTGGCTTTTATCAGGTTTTAGGTAGAACCCCTTTAGAATTCTAGTAAGTTAAGGGTGGATTCCTTGTGTACTTTTAATTTTAATAATAATAATAATAAATTAATAATAATAATAATTATAATATATTAATAATATATTTAAATAATAATAATAATTAATTAATGATTATTAAAAATAAGTTAAGTTTATTAGTTATCACAATTTTCAGGTTCTAATTAATTTACAACCCTTACAGCCGCCGAAGAACTTAGTTAATTAATTGAAACAATGTTTTCTTGCTGTGTAGTAGTAGTAGTGCCGCCTCTGTTGGCTCTAAGTGCCGTCGTTTTCCAACACTCACTAAGAATTTCGGAGGAAGTCCCTGCCCCACACCCCTGCCTTATTTCCACTTCCCCTTTCACGCCGCTCGTTGATTTTTACGAGTCTGCCCCCTCTTCACATTTCTCATCCAGCCTTTTTTCTCTTTTTTTCCTTCTCCGGTTCCAGTTGTTGTTGTTGTTGCTGTTTGTCCTCTGTTGGACATGTGCCAAAAATTTGACATATGAACTGCAGCCGCCAACGCTGCCACGCCCCCTTCCGTAGACGACCCCCTTTTGGCCGCCCCCACTGTTTGCTTACATCATGAGCGGTAGCCGCAAAAGAAATCGCACTGCATTATTATCAACTTCAATTTTGTTGTCGACGTTCGTTGTTCGCTGGGCCAGCGGAAAAAAAATAGTACATACTGAAAGCAGGGTTGCAAAAAACGAACCTGCGCTGCATACATGATGTGCAGCAGCAGCAACAACAACAGCAACGGCAACGCAAATTGCAACAATAACAACACACTGAGGGCAGGAACAAGAACAAGAGCCACAAAATTGAAATTACATGTTTTACTTATAAGTTGGTTGGCCCCCGCCACAAGGCGCAAAACGAAACAAACCCGACCAGAAGTTGGTAACGGTAGTTCGACCCCAGCCAGCCAGCGGGCGAGAGGGAGCCAGGGAGAGAGCAGCGAGATGGTGGCTCATTAATTTGCCAAAAGCCAAAGCCAGATAAGCGCACAGCTCCCACTTGCAGTTGGCCGCCGCATGCAAAAGTAGCTGCAGCGCTCACAACACCCAGCCCCCGCTCAACGCTCGGCAGGCACTGTCCCTGCCTCGCCACAGATAAAATCCAATATGGCGCCAATTTTCTCACGTATGACATTTAATTAACACAACAATGTGTCCCAGCGAGTAAAGGGGTGGCGAGTAATGCGAGGGGCGAGTCAGGGGTGGTGAGTGGAGAGGGGTGCACAAGGGGTGGCGAATAAAAAAGGGGGGTCCTTTTCAGGGAGGTGCTGGCAAAGAGGATTCCGCTACGCACATGCTTTTGTGGGGGCGCCGTGAAGTATGCTGCGGTAAATGTTGTCATTAAAAACTGTAAATTACGGCGGACAGTTATTGTGCCGTGTGGAAAATTGCCTCGCCTCTTTTATTCTCTCCACGGAGACTGGATATCGAGAGGATTGAGTGGGGGCTTAAGAGAGATTTCGCCACTCTACACATAATCGCCAGTGGCCGCCAAGTGACGTCACGGGCACTCGATGCGAATACCAAGTATGGAAGGAGTTAATTTTAGACCTGTCACTTAAACGAGAACTTCTAGCTTCTAGACTTCTAACTAGGTAGGACAGTGAGAAAAATATGGCAATTAGATTAAATGAAAAGCGGGTATAATTCTATTAACACCATACAAAGAATGCTATTAATTTAATATGAATATAACAGATGTAAAGTTCCCTAAATTAAGTTTTTAAGTAATTAATTATTGCATTAAAACTCTAAAATCATACACACAGGTTTCCAGTGCCGGATCAGACGCTTAACGGCCACGCTTAACTGTAATTCCCGGCAGCAGACAAGTGCAGTTAAACAAGTTGCAGACAGCGACTAAGAGAGAGACAGAGAAAGAGTGGCAGCAAGATGGCACGGGAGGAAGTGGGGCTGAGCAAAGAGAGCTGATGAGAACAGAAATTCAAGTGCAAACGGCAAATAAATCAAACGGCAAACAGAAAGCGACGCTGCCGCTGCCGCTGCCTCTGTCAACGTAGCAACAGCTGCAGCACAGGCATTTCGCTTAACAGTTAATAATGCGGAGATCGCAAGACCCCCTCCACAAGTCGCCTCTTCCCACCATCCAGCAGCCAAAGCAAAAAACTGCGTCAGTGTGTCAAGTTCGTTTGCGGCACTCCGAAGAGCGCTGGCAAGAGTGAGCCTGAAGAGAGCGACTGAGATCGGTTCATAAACTTTTTATGGTTAACTGCGATCTCTTAACGATCTCCCTCTTTCTCTTTCACCCAGGCTAGGAGCAGCAGTGTGAGGCAACTTTCGAAAGGTAAATGAACTTCCGGTTCGCTGGAAATTCCATTAATGCGATAAAGAAAACTTTTGGTTAAACTGCCACCGATACTCGATATTGCCCCCCTCTTTTCAGTGTCTCTCTCCCTCACTCTCTCTACGCCGCACTCGCTCTCTCCGGCAAATCTCTGTATTTGCGCAATTGGTTTACCCACACAGACCTACAGACACGTGAACCTTGAGTACTTTTGTCTGTCTTTCCATCCGAAACTTTGAGGGAGGCGCGGGAAAGAGGCATTCCAGATACTACGCAGCACAAACAGCAGCTGCCGGCTCGCTTAGCAGTGTATTCATTGGGGAGCCCACTGAGCTATAGGCTATAGCTTCTCATTCAGTACTTCGGCACCCATGGGAATAGGTCAGGAATCAGCGGGAGAGTATTCGCAATTCTTTCTCATTCCAAACCACGGGATTTCTTCCCGGCAAACTGCTGCGCAAATCGAATTCTCGGGCGCACATAAAAGACTCTGCTCTGCTGATAACATTTGCATAATCTGTCTGGATAACACAAAGCTGTTAAGCTAAAGAACTGAAATAACGGTTCTTATAATTGAATTTTAGATATCAATATACACAGGAAAGACATATAATAAAGACTCCTAAATAATATAAATAAAATCAACTATTTATGTAGTTTTTAAGTAATTTTAGACTCTCTTAATTAGCACTTTTTCATGGGTATAACCATATTATATGCAGGAAAGTAGAATACTGTTAGAGTAATAATGTTAATGTTAGAGATAATGTTAAAGAGGAATTCATATTAAACACATTTTCACGAGGGTTATATCAGTAATCTCGTGAATAGGAGAGGCTTAAAGTTATAGCCTAATAATGGTAAGCTACTAAATACTGAAAAGTAGAATAAAGGTTAAAAAATAAATACAGAAAGGTTGAGTAAAAATCGAAAATAAAGGCAACTTTTTGCCTAACCTAATTAAATTTAATAAAATGTTCTAAACTTCATCGAAAATGTCTGAATTTTCGCGAAAATCTTTAATTTAGTTAGGAAATTATAATAAATACGAATAAATATAAAGAACTTAAGTCAGATCTGATATCAAATAATAGTATGCTTACCATAAAATATAATAAATATTAAGTAAATATTTAAATACTAGCAAGTGGATGAGAATTCTTTACCAAGAAGGCCTGAATTCCTAAAAATGAACGTTTTTTATATTCCATCCACTTTAGAGATGAATTTCACTAAAAGATGTCTAAATAAATAATGTTTTTTCATTAATAATAATAATAATAATAACCGCTTATTAAGTATACATTCAGGAACTACTCTCCCGGTTATAAAATAATGATAATAATAATAAAACTAATATTCTCACCTCAAGCCAAGAACCTTTTAAATCCTCTTAATTAACTCTCTCTAGAGCCCCTTTCCCTGCCATTAATTACATTATTTTATACTATAATTAGCTTGATAAAATAAATAATAAAAATTATATCTCTCTTTCTTCCCCGACCTGAATGGATTTAAATTAATATGGCTCTGAAGCCTTGGCCAAATATTCTTGTACTTTTGGCCGAAATAAATTTGCATACATATTCCCTAGAGTGTTAACTGGCTCCCTTTCCCCGCTTTGTCTGCCGCCTGGCTAATGGCAGCGGCATTAGCTCCATGGCCGACTGCTTGCAACAATGTTGCGCTAATAACTCGAACGTGCAACAACCTTGCCACAGCACCCGATTCCGCGTCCCGTCCCCTGTCCCCCCGTCGTTTTACTGCCAGTCCGCCGCCACTTCTCCCAGACAGATTGAGACCAATTAGTGTGGCTCAGAAATCCGCTTGCTGCAAACGGAACTGCAACGGGCGGCTAACTGTTAGTCCGCCGCTGCAACTGCGGATTCAGTCGCTCCGCCATGGAATGTTGCATGCACGCGACGCTCTCGGCTCTTGGCTCTCAGCCGCAGTCTTGGCCGCACTCCCAGTCTCAGCCTCAGTCTTAGTCTCAGACGGAGTCCCAGTCCCAGTTACCGTCCCAGCCGGGGCTTCAGCCACGCCAAGAGCCAGAGTCAGCGATCTCTGCCAGCGCCTAGACGATCGCGGCCTACTTTCTCCACATTCCACCGGCAACGGCAACGGCAACGGCGACGACGACGACGACGGCGACTTTGTTGGCCAACTTGTGCAGCCAGCGCGGCAGCAGAACCAGCAGAAGTGCTAGCCGGCAAAACTAGACAAACCACAAAAGCCAAAGCCAAGATCAGGCAGCCCTACAATGTTTTCTTTCACTGAATGCAGCGAGAAAAGGAAGGGCCGCAAATTATATAGAGGAATCGGGCCCTTTAATTAAGCCAATTATAAAATCAGCTGTTTACATATGTAATACTATACTATAATTAGAAATAAATAATAAATATACTATACTTTATTTTAAGGTAATAATAAATAAATACAAAAGAATAGAAGACTTGTATTATCCATTCTGTTTATAAGACCAAAACCTTTAGATGCTTAGTATTCTGGTAACTTAATTATATTTTATTACAATTAAAGTAATCAACCCAAAGAACTTTTCAGTATTTACAGATCTCTGAAAATTAATATAAATATTTACTGGATAAATCATATCTAGTGACGAAGTCAGAGAATTATTGAAGATTGAAATCGAAGATGAAGGATTTTTAGGCAATCCATATCTAACAATTGTAGTTACACAGTGAAGCCATGATCTGTCCTAAAACCAATTGGGAATTATAGGGATATTCATGATATAATTCCTCATGTTATGGAGTTTCCAGCAGTTACCTCGGATCGGTTTGTTTTTGGGGTGTGGACTTAACCAGTACTTACCAGAATTCATGAATAAATATTTTTATTATAAGGGAAAAATATAATCCTAGGGGAATATTATAAATATCAGTTTCTTTGATGAAAAAAAGCTTGATAACAACTTAAATCTTTTCCGAAATCATGGATTATAAGGAAATTAATGAATAATTTTATTCATTATAGGGAAAAAATATAATTCTAGGGGAATATTATAAACATTAGTTTCTTTGATGAAAAAAAGCTTGATAACAACTTAAATCTGTTCCGAAATCAGGGAATTAAAGGGAAATTAATGAATAATTTTTTTCATTATAGGGAAAAAATATAATTCTAGGGGAATATTATAAACATTAGGTTCTTTGATGAAAAAAGCTTGATAACAACTTAAGTCTGTATCGAAACCAGTTGGGAATTGTAGGGAAATTCATGAATAATTTCTTTCTTTATAGGGAGATCCCTGCTCTTACTTTATAGCTTTGTAGTGCAGACTGAACAAAAACAAATAAACGTCTTAATTCTGTTCCGAAACCAGTTGGGAATTATAGGGATGTTCACGATAAGTATCCGGATGTTGAGGAGTTCCCTGCTCTGCTCCCACCTCTGCTGCCCGTTGACTTAGTGGCTTAGTGGGCTCCAGACTTCTGGAAACGCTTCATGTACCGTCGCTGCCAGCGGCTCTGCCTCTGCCGCTGCCTCTGCTGACCACTGGGCAGAGCGCTTTTACCGTTCACAGTTTTAACGATTGCATAATCTCTGTCGCCGCTGCGTTGTCGGCGTTAACGCCGGCTTCGTCAGCTGTTTAACGCGTTTTATTTTTTTCGTTTTTTTCGTTGGGTTTTATTTTATTTGCTTACTTTTTGTGTTTGCGTTCGCTGGAATGAATGAATGAGTGTGTGCGCCGCCGCGCTGCTCATTCAAATGCGGCGATTACCCGCTCTCTTTCCCTCGCACCGAAAGTGTGGCAATCTCATTTCGCTCGGCGATCGCTTTACGCCTCTGTCGCTCTGCACGCGCCGCTTCGCACTCTTAGTTCATTTACCTGGACTAGCCTAACTGTTCATCCCCCGCCCCTCCGAGTACCCGGACTTCCACATATTTTTCTCTATTTCTTTGGGTTTTATTTCGCCTTTTTCGTGGTTTTCTCTTGGCTTTTTCTCGCTTTTTTTTTGGGTCTTAAAATAGCCGCATGATTTATGTATTTGCGGTTGCTCCACGAGTCTCCACGAGCGTGTCTTGCATGATTACCGCAGCCACAACTAAGTCGCTGTCTCTCTTTCTTTCCCAAAATAGAAGAATTAAAACAAATTAAATTAAGTTTCCTGCCCGCTAAAGGCGGAATTGAAATATATATATATATATAGTTCTTAGACTGCATAGTAGATGAGAGTAACTTAGGAATTATAGGAATAACACATCTATATAACTATATATATAGTTACTTATATAGTTAAATAAATATATCTAAATATTTTACTGTTTAAATAACAAAAAATCTCTTTAATGATTATAATAAATAATATTGACTAAATCGTAAAGTTTTAAATACATAGCTTATACTTTCCTTATACTGTATATACTATATCTTATATTTAAGATTATATATGATATATTATTATATATTATTATATATTAAGAGCTTATAACCCTTTTTATATGTAAACAATACAAGTATAATAAATGTCTAATAAAAATAAGGTTAAAACAGCAGCATTTATTTCGTCAATTCTATTTAGTCAAACTTGATTTGGTTTATTTGACAATAATATATAATATATAATATATAATATTATATATATAAATATTTATAATATATTTGGTAGTTTTTATTAAAACTGGCAAGTTATAAGACGTTCTCCCAAAGTCCTAAGCTGAGTTTTATGTATTTATGATTAAGCTAGTGTTCTTAAAAATAGGAATTCTACGGAACTCGAATACTTCTATTTAATTTCTTTTGAGAAGATACGGTCCCTCTCGACCCTCTGGATTATATAGAAAAATATCAATCATTCTGAATGAAATAAAGGTTGAAATTGTTTAATTGTATTCATTGCGAGCTTGGTGGTTTTGTTTATATTAAGTGTTTCATAAAATTCGTTTTATTCTGTTATTTTCTTTTAAATTCCCCCACAATGCTTTGGCTGCCGGGTATCTCACAGTCGGTCACACTGGTCTGTAGCTTTCCTACTTGTTCTTAATGAATTTTGTACAATATTTAATAATTATTGGGCGATTCTTGGAATCGCTATAGACAACTGATAAGGGTTCTCTCTATAAAGACGAGGTCTAGGAACAATTCGAGATCAAGCTCATCTCCAGATGAAGACCTTACTGTTCAACCACCAGGATTTGATCCAAAGTGTGCTGGACTACAAAATTCCGATCCGAATAAAATATGCATACTAACATCGATAACTAATAAGTTAGTCTTGAAAGTACAGAAAGTTAATTGTACTTACTCTATTTAACTGCGATTAAAGTCCCAGCTTAAAGACAGAGGGAAACCTCGATAAATGTTGACTTTTGCAGTGGCAGGGCCCGGGGTTTGTCTGCTGCCGATAAGTGACGGTCAATAAATGTTAAATTAAATACGACAAACAAATTGATTTATTAATTGGCCGACTTGACAACTTGTCCTGTCCAATGCACTTCGCTTTGTTCGACTTCGTCTCTTCAGGGACCTGTGTCTGGCTCAAGATGCAGCTGCAACGGAATCCTTGCCGGAGTCTCAAATTAATTTCGATTTGTTGCAGCTTGTTGCAACTTGATCCTTGTGGAATTTTCCAGAAGGACGAGAGTCCAGCAAGCTTTTCCTAATTGTTATTGCGTAGTCTTAGACGTAGTCTCGGTGTCACTGACTTCCTGCCTTGTTGAGCTGCCAATTCCCGGCGGCCAATTTGTTTATTGGCTTTCCGAGTTTTGGGCCTTTCCTAGTTCCTGCGAATTGGTGTTAAAATTTAAAGCGGATTTGCATTTGTAAGCAGCAGGCTCCTTTAATTGTCCTTAATAATCCCTGTTGGCCATAAATAAAAGGCAGCCACATGAGTTACGAGTGCAAGTTGCACATTTTTAATGCGTTTCGTCGGGCACTCTTGATAATTAGCGAGCAGCTATCCGGCTCTTCAGCTCTCCGGCTCTACGGCTCTCCGGGTCTACAGCTCTCCGGCTCTGGCTGGGATCCGTGCACAATTTATGGCACTTGCCGGGGACATTGCTCAGGCGACTTGTCACAAATTGAATCCGGATGGGGAATGCAAACGGGGCGCCATTTGCCGTCCAGAGTCATCCATAATGCAGAGCGTGGCAGCACCTCCAAGCTACCCAACTGGGAAGCTCCGGGGACGGTACAGAGTACGGAATGGTATCCTTCAAGTGGCGTCCAATTGACAGGACCGTGTCTCCTGTCAGGACCCAGTTGTGCCTCCCCCAGTCCTTTTGGCCATTCATCCTCTTACCTGGGTACGAAATTCATTGAATTTCAAATGCGACTCAGTTCGATTGCGGACTTGCTTGCTTGCTTGCTGGCTGTTCTCTTCTTTTGTTTCTTTCCAGGTAGAACCAGAAGCTCAATTGGCCAGCTCCGAAGTTGGCCACTTCAATTTGCATTCGGCCATTCATGATTCATTCAGCGCGCACGGCCAAGAAGCAGCCGCCGGTTGCTCCTTGCCAGGAACTATTAATTATTTTTGCTCCATTTTCGTTGTTTTTCCTGGCGACAACACCTGCTTTTGGTATTGGAAAGGGCCGAATCCGAATCCCCTTTCGGTTTCCCACGTCCACCTCCTCCTCCACGTCCTTGTCCAGGTCCATGTCCATGTCCACTACCATGTCCACGTCCGGTCCCTTGACAGTTGTTACGTATACGCAGCGGTGATAATTGTTACGCATACGCCGGGTGGGCTGATGATGAGTTACGAGTACGCGGCATTCCCCTGCGTGCCAGCTCCTGTCTCTTAATGTCTCCCTAATCAGGATCAGGGACATTTGTCATCATCTTGAGCTAGAAGGTAAGCAGAATATATGGAAAATGTGAAATATTATCTCATCATTTTTCATAGGTGTCCCCGACGCCCTCAATAATTTAAGACCACACAGCAGCAGTCACTTGTTAACAATTAAAGTCAAGAGCTGTAACCTTTCGCCGGCGACAAGGAAAATTCCTGGGAAATGAGAGAGAGAGAGACATACAGAGAGAGAGAGGGAGAGAGCAGCACAATAAATAAAAGATGCAAAGCAAGGAAATAAGAAACTATGGTGGAAGGTTGCTCCTTCGGTGGCTCCTTGTTTTATTATGAGCGATGATGATGTTGCTGCGCCTGCTCCTACATCCTTCGTCCCTCGTCCTTTTCCCTAGCCTCCCTCCACCTCCCCGCTGCACTCACCCGTTGACGGCGCAAAGTTGAATTGTTTATTTGACTTTTAGTTGTTTTCTTGCCGTTGAAATGCGAGCTGAATCTGGGAAGACGGCGGCCTGGAAAAACTGAGCAGCTGTGGCAAGTTCCTGCCCTTTGGCCTCAAAGAGTTGTGAGTCGTGTGAGAAGAGGAGAAAGGGGCGGGGAATGAGAGTGAGAACTTTTCGTCCTTCGTCGCTTGTTGCTGGCGCTGTTTTGCTGCTAGTTTCCATACCGCCGCCGCCGCGCAAGGATCCTGCCCCGCACACGGCCCCTTCAGGCAGCCAAACAAGTTAAGTACACAATATGCAAAGCATCCTGCCCCCGACGCCTCTCGCTTCCATCCATTTTGGCCACAGGACATGGCCGCAGTGCAGAGCAAACTGTTGCTGCTCCCGGCAATCAAATGAGTCCTTAGCTCTGCTCCTTTTTCGGCATGAACTGAACAGAGAGAGAAATGTCAAGTGGGTTTAATTTTAATTGATATTTAATGAATATTACTACTACTATTACTACTAGCAAGAAGGATAATTTAAGCCTTACATTAAATTTTAAGCTATTTCTTTGTCATTTCTTGTACTTCACATTTCTCTCGCTTTTCCTAGCACCCCCTTATTTCTCGCAGTGCCACAACTGTCGATGTTTGAGGATGATTCCAAATTGTTGCGCAAATCAGTCTGGAGCCGGGCTCATATCAGCCTCCCAAGGATTGCATATATGCCTTTCAATTTCGAGCCTTTGTGGCCGGGGCCACCAAATGTTGCCAGAGATGCAAATTAGGAGGACGACAACAAAGCCTCATATATTGCTTTCGAGGGCTTTCCCTTAGCCAACCTCCCACTCTTGGCTCACACTAATTGATTTGCATATAAGCAAAAATTTTTTTAATTACCAAAAACCCCCAGCGAAGTTCTCCGTGGCAGAAAACATTCAACCGATGTTTACCCCACGTCATGTGGGGGCGGGAAAGGGGGGCTTAAGAGGTATAAGCCCGGCCTGAATGGCACTTGAAACTTTAGACAGTGGCATATTTCCATTGCATAAATCTGGGCAGCAACGCGCAGCGATGGCAAACACAGAATGGCGACCACTAAACGCGCGCTAAATGCGGTTTAGCTTTTGGAAACTGTATGAAATGTGGTCACCACCAGCGGGGCATGGTGGGGGCGGTGTCGGGGGCAGGTGTATGTTTTTGGATTCCAAACTCGGTTGGACAGGTGCTGCCACGTGTTTAGTTTGCTGCGCAACTGGTCAGGCTGGGCTGCGGCGGGGGGGGCAGGGATGAGAAAGAGCCTGGGGATACCGCTGAGATGGCAGCCCAGATATGTTAGAGGAGCGGCTGGCTCTGAATGCTATATAGCCCCACTCTTTTCGGGTTTCACCTGGTTACGTGGCCAGCATGGGCCACACCACGGGGGCCAGAGGTATGCCAGGTCTGGAGATAAGTCGGGGATGGCATTTTTCACAGACATTTAATAAAATTATATAAATTTAGAAATATTAGTTGAAAATTTGTTCTTCTTATAAAAATAGAACTTTTAAAGCAGCCGATGGATATATAATATGGATGGATAATAATATGGAATGTGAGATATAATATCCGAAGATGTTATACGATTTTGTTTTTGTTAGCTAATGATTACTTTATATGTACTCTTTCCATATCCCAGGTATTTTTGGTATTTATTCTATATAAAATATATTAAATAAATATATTAAAGTTATTAAATTAATAAATTAAACATTTACCAAGATGTTCCGAAGGTGTTACACCATTTTCCTAACTTTATACTTGATTTTGTGAGCTAATGGTTCTTTTATCTGTACTCTTTCCATATCCCAGCTATATTCGTGCTTATTCTATATAAAATATATTTGATATTAAACAATTTTAACATTTACCAAGATGTTCCGAAGATGTTCTACGATTTTCCTATCTTAAGAGTTTATTTTTCTAAAGCTAATGGTTATTTTATCTTTACTCATTCCATATCCCAGCTATTTTTAAAATTAGATGTTCTATGATTATCCTATCTTATTTATACTACTATTTTATACTTTATTTTGTACTCTTTCCATATCTCAGCTATTTTTGTTATTAAATCTATATAAAATATATTAGATATTAAATAAATTAAACATTTACCAAGATGTTCTGAATGTGTTACACGATTTTCCTAACTTTAGACTTGGTTTTGTAAGCTAATGATTATTTTATCTGTACTTTTGCCAAATCCCAGTTATTTTTGGTATTTAATCTATATAAATTATATAAAATATATTAAATATAAAATAAATTAATCGTTTACCAAGGTGTTCCGAATGTGATACACGATTTTCCTATCTTAAAAGTTTGTTTTTCTTAAGCTAATGGTTCTTTTATCTGTACTCTTGCCAAACTCCAGCTATTCTTGTTATTTAATCCCCCTAAAATATATTAAATATATTACAAATTAAACAATTTCCAAGCCCAGAGCATTTCCTTATTCGTTGCTACTCAATTTCCCTTTTTGCTTTATTTTTTTGTATTTTTTAGACTTTTATTTGTTATTTTTGTTTTGCGCGTGCGACGCAGCATAGAAAACACGTGTAGGACCAAAGTATGCCGCCTGCCTGTGGGGGCGTGGTCGAAAGGGATGAGACGAGGGGGCTGCAAGAGGGTGGAGGACTAGGGGGTGGCAGCCACGTCTGCGGCAAGCCGTGCAAACAACGGTTTAAGATGATTAAGTGCTTTCGCAGCCGCAGTTGTGTGGGCAGCGTTCTTGGCTCTCAGCTCCCAGCTCCCGGCTCCCGGCTCCCGGCTCCCGGCTCTGGGGCGCTCAGGGCTCGTTTTTCGAGGTTTGGATCTGGATTTGTATCTGGCTGGGTACCCCTCCACCCCCCCGAGGGGGGTTTCATTTTCTAAAAAAACCCCCCGAAAAGGTAGCTGCGCCCGAAAAAGCTGCAACAAAAGGCTGGCATTTATCGTTGGCCCGAAAGAAATTTAATTTCCATATGTTCCGGGTCGGACGGGTGTGTGTGTGCGTGTGTGAGGTGTGGCAGCTGCTACTGCTACTGCTGCTGCTGCAGGTTTCTGCTGATGTGCAGGTTTTAAAGTAACCCCCGGACCAGTCCTGGCCATCGATCCTTATCCCTTCGCCAGTTCTGCTGACTCTCCACGTTGTCCGCTGATTTGTTTATATTTGCTTTGCATCTTTCCCCGGCTAGGGGAGTGTGTCAAGTGCCGGGGACTTGTCCGTTAACCCATTGGAGATGTCCTGCCTGACAAGGATACCCGGCAGCCGTCAGCTTCGCTGTGTGTGTGTGCTGGCGTCAAAAAGATTAAGTATACGCCAAGCGGTACGCGGCATTGGCTTTTCCAATTAGCCCGAAATCCACTTGAATTAGCCAGGATAGCTGCGTATCGCAGTGCCACACTTCATTTAATTTGGCAGCTTAAAAGTTTTCACTCAGCTGCCACCTTGGGCTAATTGAGTGCTCCGACTGGTAACAGGCAACAGCCAACAGGCAACAGCCAACAGCTCAAAGCCAAAATCCAACTGCCAACTGCCATCGGCAAGGGAAAGTTTTCACCAGCTTGACTTTGGCTAAGTTCGAGCTGGTTAAATCGAATCAATTAGGCGGATTCGGGGCGGCTTTAAGCGCCAAATTTATAGCACTTACCTGGTTAGGATAAGGTGAAGTTTTCAAGCTGAAAGTCGTCTTGAGTTATGCCTAGAAATCCTCGAAAATTTCGCATAATTCAGCAGGGGTTTGGAGGTCCTTAAGTTTTCTTAAGTCAGAAATAATAATAATATTTAAAAATATGTGAAAATAATGTGACTTACACCTGTTAACTGTTCCTTAACTTTTAGAGCTTAAAATAAAAATTGTTAATCAATTTTTGGTAATGTTTATTGATGGCTTATGTATGGATAAAATGTTGTCCTTTAGACTTAAAGAAATAATTATTGTAATTATAATTGTTGTAGTGCAAAAAGATCTCTGGAAAATGGAGTTTATACTTGTTAATATCTTAAACTTTTAGAAATAAAAACAAGTATTCTTAAACATTTTTTGTAATATTAATTGATTGTTTTTATATTGACCAAAACGTAGCTTTCAGACTTCAAGAAGTAATTGTTGTTTTACGAGTGGAAAAATGTCTGAAGATAATGAGGCTTATACTTGTTTATATCTTTAACTTTCAGAGCTAAAAAATAACAATTCATAAACTTTTATTTTAAATTTATTACTTATTTATATTAAAATTAATTAATGGTTTTAGTATAGACAAAATCTTGTTCTTCAGGCTTCATGAAGTAATTGTTGTAATTATAATATTTGAGTGCAAAAATATCTGAGAATAAAGTGGCTAATATCTTTAACTATTTTAAATAAGAAAATAAAAGTTCTTAGACACTTTTTGTTAAGGAAATTTATAGTTTTTGTATTGACAAGATATTGTTCCAAGAAAACCAACCTTGGTTAATTAATTTAACCAGGAAAGAAGGCTGAAAATGTCCAGAAGAATACAAGGTGAGGAAACTTTCCTAAGTTCTACTATCTAGCCAATAATTCTTATACACCCAAGTAACTAAAAGCCTAAACCCCTTCTGGCTTTCCTTTGGACAGCTTTAAGACCCTGAAAATGTATTACTTTCCGGAGGATAAAGAGTGGCTCCTGGCTGAGCCACTCGGAGCTCGTAGAGCTGCAGGTTGAGTTATCTCGCAATTGCGGCTGCATTTTTGCATAATTCAGGGGGCCCTCGATTGACTTGACATGTCAATCAGGCCCTATATTGTCTGGTGAATAGCTCCAGGCACTGGCCACTCGGCACTTGGCACTCGGCACTCACAGTTCGACAGATGGATTTTTGGTTGGCTGTCAGTTTGACAGGACATTTCATCATCGGGACGAAGTGAGTGGAGTCCTGGGCCCAGAGAGACTGACAATGAGTGCGTCCATGGGTTCCGCTGGTGTTTTGTGTGTTTGCGGGCCTAGTTTGCTGTGTGCTTTATGCAAATGCGACTATTAATGCGACTGAAGCACAGTGAACAGTGAACAGTGCACAGTGACCTCTGACCCCTTAGCTACTTGCAGCGACCCCCTGGGCGGAGTGTGTTTGCATATCTGGCGCGCAATTAGCTTAATTTGTGCCCTGTCCGGTGGCCAGGACACCCCAGTGCCCATTTTCGATCAAAGTTAATCCTTTTCAATATTACTGACGGGGGGAAAGTGTGTCCTGTCCTATCTGCATGCATGAAATTATAAAATTTTCATATTTATTTAGATGCATTTGAATATTTTCCGCATATATATTCGCCCTTATATATATTTATATATTTGTGTATTTTTTTGCAGCTGTTTTTGGGGGGCCCTCTAATGGTTATTTGGCTTTAATGCAGGCTTTTAGTTTGAATTGCAATTGCAATTGCCCTGGGATCGCTGATTAGCATCGTTTTAATGTTTAATTAAAGCTCTCGTGGCTGCTGCCATAATTTGCCACTTTCCGCCTTTTCTTTTTTGTTGCTTTTTATTTTTGTGGGGGAAAATGTTTGAATAAAATCACCCTGGCGCATTATGGATTGTTTATGGCGAACGCAGAAATTTGTAAATAATTTATTTGTGTCCATCGCTAATTGCTGCCAACTTCTTGTTACTGGCCAGCAGCTATTTTTGGCAGCCGGCAGCAGGACATTGGCATTTCTGGTTTAATTACAAGGCGCAAATTTTATGCGAATTTATTTAGCCGGGATAAAAATATTTGTAAAACAAACTGCGACGGCCATAAAATAAACACACACACACGCACACACACTCGGTGGTGGGGCCGCAAAAAAGTGTGTGAAAAACATGTATCGCACACTGTCGAGGAGCGGCAAAGCCGAAGGATCGCAGGGATTGGCCCGGGGACCAAAAAACCCACACAAAAGCCATCTAAAACCGGAACTCAATTTAGCGACAAAATGCCTAAAATGCAGTTTGAAACATTGCGGGAGGGGGCGGAGAAATCCCACACAGTAATAGAACAGTGGGGACTGGACCAAAGGACACTTTAACTTTGTTAAATATGAAAGAAAATAATATAAACAATAACAGAAGTACTTATCAAGAGGTCATAAAATAAATAAATCTATTCAATTAAAGCTCTCTTTTTTCTTTATTTAATGCTTAGCATATATTTTATTATTAGTAGGTTTTTATATTATTTATTAAAGTTAGTTAAATATGAAAAGAAAATAGAACTACGTAACTAGAGGCTTTACTGGTCATAAAATCAATTAAATCAAAGCTTTCTTTGGCAGTTAAAGTTCTTTATTTAATGCATAGTATATATTTTATTATATGTAGTTATTTATTTTATTTATTATAGTTAGTTAAATATGCAAGAAAATAATATAAACAATAACATATCTATAAAACAAGAGGCTTTACTGGTCTTAAAATAAATAAATCAATTAAATCAAAGCTTTCCTCTCTTTTTTCTTTATTTAATGCTTAGCATAAATTTTATTATTAGTAGTTACTTATTTTATTTTTTATAGTAAGTTAAATATGAAAGAAAATATTATAAACTATTATTTACAGAACTACGTAGCAAGAGGCTTTACTGATCATAAAAACAATAATATTAATTAAATCAAAGCATTCCTTGTTCTTTTGTTTAATGTTTATCATATATTTAATTATTTATATTTATTAACATCCTTTCATTTCCCTTTTATTATATTATCTAGTATTTAATTTAATTACTTTTAGCCACTCACCTCTGTGACAGATATTGGGCCTGCATATTTTTGGCCATATCGAGAATTTTGCCAATTTTGCATATGAAAATTGTGCGCGGTTAATAGGCGACATGTGTGCAGAATGCCCTCCGAGGACGGGCCAGTGTCCCCACACATGCAAATCAGGACATTTACATGGACACACACACACACACATATATATATATGTGTAGGTATAGGTATATATATTCATGTGCCAATAAGTATTTAGGTGCGTTGGGGCCGGCGGAGAATTTAATAATATTTGTGCAGTTTGGGAAATTGTTTGATAATTTAATTGCTGTCGTCTCGCGTGTGGCCGGCAGTTGAATGGCATTAAAGCGAGCAGGCAAATTGACGGCGGCCCTCGGCCTAATCAGGCGTCAGCTGGAGGATCCTGGCGGGTCTAATTAGGGGCCGCACACAATGCGAGTGGTGGAGGAGCTGCCACTCGGCAGGAGGAGTGCACTCACAGCCGTCGTCGTCCTCGTCCTGAAGATGCGCTAATAATCATTCCAATGAAAGATGCTGCAGATGCTGGGCATAAAAATCCAGCTGGCATAATGAGGAGACAAGTGTGGCGGCGGCGGAGGGGTAGAGACGGAGGTCCTTCGGTCAGTTGGGGATTGCCCCCAGCAGCGCGGGCTCTCCAAGCTGCTTAAGCGCTAAACAAGATGAATCTAATAACGAGGCGAGCTCTAGCCTTCGCTGGCCTTCTGGGCGCCGCTTCCGCGTTCCTTCGTCGGCGTTCGCTGTCCGTCAGCTGGCCTCCGCTCTTGGCTCTCCATTCTCCACTCTTCTCTCTCCTCTCTCCTCTCTCCACTCTTCGGCTAACTTGACCTGCCCCAAAAAAACCCCAGAGCCGAAGTCTGCTCTCTCTTAAGTCCTGCGCTCTTTGGCTGCTACTCTTACTGCTGGCCTGGCGGGGCCGCAATCCACCCTGTTTCTCGGGCGATTGCCGAGCGGATGCACTGCAAAATGCCGGCTAAATTCGAGGCTTCCGCGGCTGGTAGCCCCTTTCAGCTTTTGGCCCCCTTTCAGCGACTCAGGTCTTGTATTGTAATCTATACCCGAGCGGCTTACAACTGGCGAAACTTCGGTGGGGTCGCACTTTTGCTGCATTCCGGCTAGTAAATCCTATTTTTTGTTGCCATTTTCACTGATCCTTGAGCTTGAGTTGGCCGAAATACGAAGATAAATTGAAATACAAAGATGGAGAAGTTATGGAATCTGCTTGTTATCCTATGCTTCTACCTAAAACATAAGTCCTACTTTACTAATATTCCTGTCTAACGAGTATAGTATACCTCTATATTAAAATATTAAAATTCTGAGTATGATTTAGCAGAGTTTAATAGTTGTAGACCTTAACTTAGCCATTATATTAAATTTTCTGAATTTACCAATCATGTTTTCTTAGCATTTCCTTAATTTCCTTGCCAGAGTTACCTCTGAGTCTTTAGTTTAGGGTTGCCCTTTTTCCTGGTTTAGTATTACCCAAAAAGTAGCCTCAAAATGCAGATGAAAAAAAAAACTTCTAGGAAAACTTCGCTGGCGCCGCTGGCCCTTGCTCGGGTTTCGGTTTGTGCTCGGTTTTCGGTTCGGTGGCGCTCGGCCTTGCGGTTCGGCTTCGGCTCGCTCGCTCGGCTGCTAAGGGAATTCCTTTGTGCGAAACGAAGCGCGAGACAGACAGTCGACGGCGCTGTCGGCTTCGCTGCTGCTGTGGGCAGTGCTGCCGCCGACTTGTTGCGACGCCAGACGTCAAGTGCGCATCTAACGGCATCGCGGAAAGAGAGAGGGAACGAGCACGAGAGTGAGAGAGGGAGCAGGGAGAAGGGAGAGCGCTAGCGAGCGAGCGAGAGGCTGGCCTGGCGCCTCGTGCAAAAGTTTACTATGCCAATGCACTCGTTGTCTGGCCCGACCGACCAGCCCACTCTCCCCCGTCCCGTTGCAGTGCAGTAAGCGCGTCGGCAGAGCAGTTAGCCTCTCTGTCGCACCTCTGCCGCAGCCAGCGTCAACGTCGGCTTCGGAGTTGCAGCAGAGCGCTCACAGCAGTTCTCGTTGGGCCAGTCCCCGTGAAGTTGGCATTCAGTCGCCACGCAACGTCCGCCAGCTGAGGTTGCACGGCTCCAGCCAGCGGCGGCGGCGATCCAAGTGGCCAACTCCAGTCCAGAACGCACACACACCTCACATCCACATGGAGTTCCCCAAAAAGTGCAGCAGGCGCCAGTCGAGCCTAGACTCTCCAGCGAGACAGTCGCAGGTGTCTCGCAAAAAAAAAGAAAAAGCAAAACCCACACAAATATCTTAAAATGCAGTAAACCAGAAAAAAACAGAACAAAAACAAACAAAACCCAAAGAGTATCAAAAACCAAGTGATCAGCCAGCGGAATTTGAAACCGATACAAAACAAACCCGTACACTTGCTGTGTCTGTGTGTTCCTGAAATTCCGAATAACTCGCGTGAAACCCGACACCTCAGCGGGCCTTCTCATATCAAATCAATTCCCCCTAAATGCGTCGCGCCAACAACACGGACTCCAGTAATCCGGTAACTCAGTTAGCCAAATAGACAGAAGTCAAGTCTGGGTGGGGAGTGGAAACCCCCAATGACAGCCGGAACATTACAGGTGAGTGGCGGGGGAGGGAGCGATCATTAAGGGACATCTATTATAATCAAGTGACAAGTGGCGAGGCAGCCGTAAATATGATAAGGCGACCGGAAGTAGCGGAAGTGATTATGGCCCACGGGGAAATATCAGGCATACGCAGCAGGCACATTTTTAGAGTGTTTTGGTTTTAAGAAAAAAGAGGAACGTAGCCACTGATGCTAACACAAAATTGATATCTGCCTCATATACCTCCAAGAACATTACAGCGAGTTCTGGCCCATTTTTAGAGTGTTTTGGTATTAAGAAAAAAGAGGAACGTAGCCACTTATTTTATATACTTATTCCACTTATTCCCCATATACCTCCAAGAACATTACACCGTGTTTTGGTTCTTAAAAAGAAAGAAACTCGAGCTTTAGCCTCATTAAGTCTTGATAAACTTGCAGTTTTTCGAGTAAAAAATTCATATCAAGTATACGCCCCATATGCCCTGAAGAATCCGAGTTCTTTTCATTCCATTTTACAGAAATAAACCCTATTCCAACAAGTTTTCAAAGCTTCAAGCAGCTGAAACTTCCCCCAAACATATCCCATTTACCCCTAGAATGACAAGTAATAGTTATAATCCGCTTAAACCAAGTTCCTACAGCAAATTCAGATATATTTACTAACCACTGCTATCCACCTTCATAAACCAGAAACAAAGTAATAACCCTTAGACCTGTGATAAGTGGGAAGCATTAAAATGTAAAGTAAATGTCCTATGATTGAAAAAAAACAGTCTTTCGCAAGCGAGTAATCCTTGGATAAATAAACCCCAAGGACGGGCAATAAAAGAGTGCTCAAATGAGAGTTCAAGAGCAGTTTAAATGTGGCTACCTTCCGGCTGAGACAGCTCGGCAATCCTTCGGCGCTGTTACTTTCGCAATGCAATAAACGAGTCATCAATCTAACCGAGGCGATTCATCAGCACATTCGCCACGCTTTCCGCTTTCCTTTTGGCCATGCAAATTCCTGGCAATACCCACTCCCATTCCCGTTCCCATTCCCTGCCCCTGCCCCTGCCCCTGCCTCATTCCAATTCCCTGAAAATGGGTTGATGGTCAATAGCACTGCCAACCGCGTTCTGCCTAATCATGCGTCTCAGCCGCCTTGAGCCCGCTTCTCGGGCCTTGTTTACGGCTCACGATAAATGATGTTAAATAGTCCGTGGCCCGAAGTGAATTCGCAGTATTTTTCTGCCGAGGCCCCCAAAAAACTAATTTAGCCCCGTTCACACGTGAATGGCCAGCTATCTTATCTCTCTCTCGCCGGCTGAACTGTCTTATCAGCGGGCCGGAAAAGTGACAATTTAATTTGGCGGCCGCAGCAAATTAGCTCTAATTATTGGGCGGGGCGGGGGCAAGGGGCTTCGGCGGCTGCGGCTGCGGGGTTTCAGCAGATAACACGGGATTGGGGGCGTTAACTTCAACTTCTGAGGCTCTAAGCCGCTCCAGCTTCGCGCTCGGTTTTGGCCCGCAGGCGGTTCTCACATTTGTTATGGCCCAAAATGCGGACGAGAGCCCAGCAAAAAATCATAATAAAGAAAAGTGGCCGCAAAGAGTGCTTAAAGAATGGATTTGCTGGCATCAGGGCGGCGGGGCAGCGGAGGGGGGGCAGCGGGCAGCAGAGGGGGCAGCGGGCAGCAGGGCGGACAGGTGGAACTAGCCCAAAAGAAAAGAATTTCTACTTATAACGAGTTTTTATTACAAACGCGCGAAAGCAGCCGAAAATGTATTAAAAAAAAGCAAGACCAAGGAAAATAAGTTTAAAAGGGGGGAAAAGAGCTGGGGAAAAAATAAAACTCGAGATGGCCGGCAGACCTTGGCCAAGCCGAAGTTTTAATGCCCTTATTATCATAATTATTATTTTTATTACCTATTGAAAGTTGGCTTATTATGAAAACTTTGTAGGTAAAAGGTTATAAAATTGTACTTTTGTGGGGATAATAAAGGGTTTTGAACTTGTAAGAGTTCTTTTATTTTAGTTAATAAATAATTATATCTTTCTTAATTTATTTAGACCTCTATTGTCACTTATTGTTCGGTTAAAAAGTTAAATCATTTTTATACCGCTCCTTTTTAAGCTTTCTTTTATTTTTTATAATTATCCCAATAGGTTAATATATTTCTTAGATACTTTATATGTTATTATTGTGAAAAAGCAGTTAATTTTGTGATTATATTAGTTAAGTTTATTAGCAAGGCTATATATGCGATATATTTATCATAATATTTTGGAAATAACACCGCATAATGTGCGCATAACAGCGCCTTTTCGTACATTAAATTCTGTAAAAAAAGTCGAATATTTCTCACGACTCATATAGGCCAAATCTGTCTAATATATCATCATCTCTAGACGAGGTTGTTTGAAAAATAAGCATATAATTCACAAAGCCCCTTGGAAGAGTATGAGGAAAAGACACCAAAATATAAAAGAGTAGTGGAAAAAGGTAGTAAAAATGGGCAAAGCGAGCGAGGCTAACTGAATTCCTTGAGAGCGGGGCGGGGAAAGAGCGAGAGGGGGGCTATGGGCTATGGGCGGTGGGCGGAAGGGTTGCACATAAAAAGTAACAGCATTTTTGCTGCTAGACGATGACAGAGAGAGAGGCGGCGGGGAGCTAGCGAGAGAGGGCGACAGATGAAGACCAAGACTGCGAAGGCATGAAGCAACATTATTCAAAAGAAAGCCAAGTTAAGGCATGCCGAGCGCACACACACCGACACACACGCACATGTAGCGAAAAATAAAGAGACAGATACATGGCAGCATAATGCAGCAGAGGCAGCAGAGGCAGTGGCAGCGCGAGAGAAAGGGGGAGATCGCTCGGCGGCAGAGACGCTGGCCTAGGCAGCGCCGCCGGCAGCGACGCCGGGCCAACAACAATCGCATCGCCGACATTCTTTCATTCGTACAACGACCTCGACTTTGATTTGCAGTTTTTGGCCAGCAAAGAGCTTTGCTTCGGGCCCGAAAGAGAGTGCGCGCCCGAAGAGAGACGACCGAGGCCGCAACAACGGCCTCTAGACGACCTACACGCCTGAGCAATGGCGGCCACCGAAGGCGATGGCGAAGAGAGAGCTCTCTCTCCGCTGCCGGAACTTCGGATTCCAGACTTCGGCTCTCTTCGGCTCCGCAGCCGTTTCGGCTATAGCTTTGCTCGCTCGCTGGCCGGTCAACTCCATTCATTCGTGCTGCGCGTCTCGTCTCTGCCGGTTGCTGGCCACCTCTCTCTCTCTGCACCACTGCTCTCCGTTCTCAGTACGCTGCCACCTCTCTCCGCAGACACACCAACACACGCAACCACACTTACTTACTGTTCAGTGCAAATGTTAAACAAAGACAAAGCAGTAACACAACGCGAAAAAATAAGTGCAAAACTCGGACAAAAATCAGCGAAAAAACATAATCCAAAGTGAACAATCAGCCGAAACTCAGACGGCGGCCAGCCAATGCGTCACTGCCTCAGTCGCTCACTCGCTCAATCGTTCAATCTTTCAATCTGGCAACAAGAGCTATCGCCAGACACTTGAATGTGCAAATCGCATTTGCAAATCGCTTTCGCACAATTGCAATTACAAAGTGCGAGCGCCAGACATCACACCCATACAGCCACCAATACATAGCCAGAAAAGGCCTTATAGAATCCAGATTCTGTTCCGAGAAATCGAAGCTAAAGCTAAGGCGCCTGAAACGAGTTCTAGAAATATATAGAAAACCCAAAGAAACACCTACCTCACCTGCCTCATCTGGTTATAAGATAATAAGTGAACTGTTCCAAAGTTTGTTAGTTAAACGAGATATTTATTGAATTAGTTTTATAATTAGGATGTTAACAGAGGGTCTAATATCTTAAAAAGTTAATAGAAATACTTGAAGAATTTTCTCGGTATTTTATGTGTAGATATCAAGGACCTTTTAATAAGGCTTCTGACAATTGCCAGATAATTGTAGCTAAAATTCAAACTCAAGTTCTTTAATTTTGTTTAAAAAATGAAATTAGTTTGAGGTTTTTATTTATTCATTAGGCTTGAACTTTTGATCTAATTTTAATAAAAAGTATAGAGGGTTTGGCCGTAAATATTGAATTACACAAGGCTTTTAATTTAAGTTTAGTTTTGTCTTAATTTCAAATCAAAAACACCTTAAACTGGGTTATAAAAACATGTTTTATATTTGCTTGTATTTTTAAAAGTAAATTTGATTTAAAATATATAGTTTTAGGGGCATTTGTTTATAGCTAACTATAAATTAAAAACAATCATAAAGTCAAAGAGCTGGAATATCAAAAATTGCCTTAAAGTAAACGTCAAACAGTCTAGAAAGGAGAGAGGAGACTTTTCTTGGCCAGTACCTTTCGCTCAGTGTAGATTGGCAGACAGAAGGCAGACTGCAACTTAGCAGGGGCGTGGGGCAGCAGGGTTGCCAAGGGGGTACCCTTATCAGCAGCAAAACCCAAAGGCAGACTCAGGCTCAGGCTCAGACTCAGATTCAGACTCAAAATCAGACTGCGGCTGCCGGCGTTGTCTGGAACAATGTGTGAGTATGAGTATTTCCCATATGCACACACACACACACACACAGCAGGCACACACCCATATGGCCAACCGGATGTTGCAGCCATCTTTGTCATCTTTTTCAATCTCAGCCTTGGCTAAGGTCGCTCCTGAGGGGCGGAGAAAGAGAGAGCGCGCCGGCCGCGGAGAACGAGACGAGGCAGGGGGGGGCAGGCGGCGCAGTTGCCGTGAAGTCGTGAATTTATAACAAAATGCTAGACTCGGCGACTCTGACCGACTGGTTTGGCGTGTTGGCCCGGCTAAAATGGATTTTTTATGGCTCCAACAAAGCGAGCGGCCAAAGCAACAGCAACAACTGAACCAAAAGCATAAAAATGCCGCAGCCGAGAAGCCAGCAAGCCCGCAGAAGCAAATTCTGAATGGGGTCTGAATTTCGAGAATTGAATGAGCGAGAGGGCCAGCGAGAGAGAGAAAGAGAGAGAGGTAGCGAAAGAGCGGGTAAGCTAATGTCAATATCTTAAATATATATACTTAAGCATAATCAATTGGATCTGAGTGGTCTTGTCACAACAAATTACAAAATTTGATTGATTTGCAGACAAATTAGCATTGTGGAAATCATTGATAAAAACTGTGAATTATGGATTTTAATTGATCTTTTTATAGTATTATTATATATTTTATTTTATCTGATCTCTATATAATATAATTATATATTAGTGATTTCTTTCTCGCTGAGTTATTGAGTTAAATGTATCAAAATGTGTTTCTTTCATTTAAGTCCCAGAAAAGTATTTTATTTTCTTAGAAAATTCATAAATAAATTCTATAGGTTTCTCTCTATAAATATATAATTAAAAGAGAGATGCTGAGTACTAATAAAATACATTTATTTAATCAAATTCATTCTTGACAACATATTTAACTGAAACCATAAAGTAACCTCACTTAAATCATAAAATTATATTGAATAGCCAACCAGAGCCATAAATTCTTTAAGCCAATTTCACAGGCCAAAGTTAAAGGCACAAAGAATAAAGTTATAATGCAATTAAACTCTCCTGCATGGAAAATCATGCCAATTATGGCTGTTAAGGCCATTGTTTTAAATTGCACAAAGTATAAACGTTTATGGGGGAATCCCCTGGGGTAATTGTTTAAAAATAGAATTTCCGAATATATAACTCAATCCCATAAAATCACACCATTAACGCTATCAAAGATCTGGCGATTAGAGCGCAAACTTGGCAGCCAATTTCCCCTATCTGGGCCTAAGTTATTACACCTGCCACCTTTTTCGATTGCATGTTCCGCCCGGCTTGGCTCCGGCTCTGGCTCTGGCTAAAACTATCCCTCGACGGAGAGGGGGAGGGGGCGAGAGCCCGACACGCCCCCGCGCCGAGCGTGCTAATGAAACATTTAATTAAAGCATTAAACATCAGAAGCGTCAACAGGGGATAGCATAATGGAAGCGTATGGCATTACCACTCGGCGAATTCGCATATATGTACCTGGGAGAGATAGTAAGGGCCGGGCTAAGCCGGCTTCAGCTGATCGGCCAGGTAACAAAGGAGAACTGAAAAGAGCCGCCTTATCCCCCAACCTCCCAACCTTCGCGTACCCCTCGCTAATGCCGTCGACAATTGCCGTAAAAGTTTATCGCCCGCATTAAAAAACCATGGATTAAAATTCTACTTCAAATAAAAGTCGAGCATACAAGAAAGAGAGGGGAAGAGACATAGAGAGAGAGGGGAAGAGCCATAGAGAGAGAGAGGGAGAGAAGGCCCTTTCCCATTTTCACAATTTTTCCAGCTGCCTTTTCTTTTCGCCCATTTCTTTCTTATACGAATTCCTCTCGTTTTGTGCCCACATTTTCCCTATTTTTGGGCATTTTTTTGTTCCTCCTTTTTTTTTATTTCTTCTTCGCTTTTTTTTTTGTAATAAAGATAAGAGCCCGGCCTGTACCTGTGCTACCTGCATTGCCTATTGCCAGTTTCAGTCGGCCTCCTCCGCTGCAACTCGGCAAAAGTGTTTGGCTAACAAATGTTGTCCACTAATTGCAGGCGAAAAACATTTTCTCGGCTAACGAATTAAGCGATGTAAATTTTTCGGCTAAGGGGTTGGTTTAGATTACAAGCTGCAGCGGGTGGGGGGTCGGGGGTGAGATCGGCGGGGGCGCCGTGACACGACGATGGGGCAAAAAGTCAGACAGACATGCAGACAATTTCATATAAAATGCATGAGCATGAAACCAATTCAATAGCCAAAAAGTACTAGCACATACACACGGGGCGGGGCCAAGGGCCGAGGAGGGGTGCAAAATGAGGCAATGTGGGTGCTGAGGGAAGGGGGCTGGGGCGCCTGCTTCATGTTAACTGCCTGTCGAGCAAACTGCCATCGCACCGAACTCATAGTTGTCCTAGTTGTAGTAGTTGTACTTGCCCAAAAAAAATACAAAAAAAAAAACTAAAAGAAGAGCCGGAAAAGTCGGGGCTGCAAATAGGGGCGGGGCGGGGGTGGCAGTTAGGGGCGGGGTAGGTGAAAGCAAATTACACGGAGCCAGGGCCAGAGAGCGATGCTAACTTATAGATACAAGATACCGACGATGAAACGAATTTGAAACAGACGAAAATTTGCACACAAAAAAAATTAAGGGAAAAATGCCAGCAGAGAGGAGAGCTGGGGGTGCCAGTCGGAATCAAATAGGAGCGACAAAGTTTTCAAATTAATTTATTGATACTGCGATAAAAGAGGCAACGAGAAGCAGAACGGCCAGAGATAGAGAGCCAGAACCAGAGTCAGAGCCAGAGTAAGAGCCAGAGCAAAGTGTGGGAGATAAACGTTTTATGGCATGGCCATCAGCAATGATGAGGCGGAGGCTGGGGGGAGCGGGTCACCCGAGGAGCTGCTGAAGTGGGGACAGGCCAGGCCCGGACCCGGTTTAATCAAATGTATTGAAAATGTTTCGATTCCGGCAAAGTTTTTAGAGTCGCCTGAAAAGGCCAAAGAACATCAAATGATTTTTGATCGCAAGACCCGGGCAAGTCCAGTGCTTAAAGGAATTCAAGTCAGCTTAGTTAAAGAAAATGGCTAAATCCCTTATATCTACTTGGGAAATACAATTACCAGTGCAGCTTAAACTTAAACAGAGTCATTAAGAGCTTAGAAGTTTGATTTGTTCTTTGAGGAACTTACAATTTAGAGTGTCCTAAGCGGAAATTAATCATACGCAGTGTGGAACTCTTAGAGAAAAGGCTAATTAGGCTCAGCCTATTAGTTAAAGAAAATGGTTAAATCTAAATGAAAAATACTATTATAAGTGCAGCTTAAACTTATACAGAGTCATTAATAGCTTAGAAGTTTGATTTGTTCTTTGAGGAACTTACAATTTAGAGTGTCCTAAGCAGACATTACTCATACGCAGCGTGGAATGCTTAGGGAAAGGCTAGTTAGACTCAGCCAATTAGTTAATAAAATGGGTAATCTAAATGAAAAATACTATTATAAGTAAAGCTTAAACTTAAACAGAGTCATTAAAAGCTTAGTACTTCGATTTGTTCTTTGAGGAACTTACACTTTAGAGTGTCCTAAGCAGACATTACTCATACGCAGCGTGGAATGCTTAGGGAAAAGGCTAATTAGGCTCAGCCTATTAGTTTAAGAAAATGGTTAAATCTAAATGAAAAATACTATTACAAGTGCAGCTTAAACTTATACAGAGTCATTAATAGCTTATAAGTTTCATTTATTCTTACAATTTAGAGTGTCCTAAGCAGACATTACTCATACGCAGCATGGAACTCTTAGAGAAAAGGCTAATGTGTCTCATTAAACGATAATATCTGCCATTAAAAGCACAGTGTGTGACATAGGAAACATGCTTACCAATTTTTTCTAGTTTAGAGACTTTTTTTGGGGACTGCAAATGTTGAGTAGAGACATTACTCATACGCAGCGTTGCCACTCGAGGACAAGCGGAAAATTCCCCTCATTAAAAGCAGAGTTTTCGGCGAAACAAAAAGCAAGAGAAAAGCAAAAGAAATAACACCAAATCAGAAACGCAGAGCAACAAGAAAGCGAAACATGCGCCGCACCTTCCAGAGGAGGGAGATATGTACATAAAGATGAGCCGCGCACACGTTTATTTATAAGGCGGCGGAATATGCACATACAAAGCGCTCCTCACCCCCGGGACCACATCCCCCGGAACGCCACTTCACTCCCCCCTTGTTTCCAAATGATACTTGTTCAATAACCGATAACATTTCGCCGCTGCTGACTTTGACTTTGCACATCTCAGCGTCTCGCTTCGGTTTTTGTTTTGTTCTTGTTTTTTTCGTGTTTTTTTCGTGCTTTATATTCGGCTCGTAGTTTCTGCTGATACTGAAGCTTTAAAGGCAAAAAATGCAAATTTTATTTCACTTCCTCTCCCCGCTTTTATGGTATATATATTCCGCCAATAGCCTATCTCATCCCGGCTTTAGTTGTGCATTTTGGAATTGTTTTGTTTGGCTTCTGTTTGTGTTTTCCTTTCTATTTGTTTTAAAACGCCGCTTACCCCGATTTATTTATTGTGCCATTCATGTTTCCTCTATCTCTATGTGTGTGTGTGTGTGCTGCGATATTTATGGCCAGCAAGTCCTTCGTCCTAGTCGAAGCTAGCCTCAGCAACTGCTGCAATTTATGGCAGCGCACTCGGAATCGGAATCGGAATCGAATTCGCATCCCAGGGCTAATAAAATATTGAAATATATATAACAATTTGCATGATTTTTGGTTCAAGTTCGGCCCGAACTGTATAAATATCCAATTCCGATTGTTTTCGTGCTGCACAAAATATATATTCTAGCCAGCGCTGGTGCTTTAGCTTGTGCAATTTGTGTGCCGGGTGACTTGATTGCAGTTTGCGGAGCAGCCTTAATTGACATCGGTGGCCAGGGAGCGGGTCCTTTTCGGGGAATTGTCGGGGAATCCATTACCAAGTCCAGGCACGACCCTGGTCCATTCCCAGACACTGTCCGAACTTAAATCCCAGCCCGCAACGGCCATTAGCCAGTGGCCAGCAGAGACGCCGCCCGGCCCATAAACAAAGAGTTTGAAATGTTTAGCCTGAATAATTGTTGGCTATTTCCATTCGCATTACGTCAACATACGCGTACTAGCACGCAGATGTTCCGCTTTTGGCGGCCACACACACGCCCCAGTGTGTGTGCCTAGTGTGTTAGTAGAGATAGACCCACATGTTTGGCGTTTCGCGAATCGGCCGATACATAAAACTTGCCATAAACAAACACACAGATTTCGCAACCAGAAATGGAGAGACAAAGAGCGAGCTGGCCAGAGCAGAGCAGATTTGCCGGAGAATCCAACCGATATGTAAGCACAGATCGGAGCGGAACTGCAAATAAGTCGGAGAGATAAAGGCGCCGCAGCAATACCAGCAATACTGCCAGCAACATTGGCTTTAAAGTCAACAAAGTGCACAGCTGCCAGAGCAGGGAAACATGGCTAAAACGCCACTGAAATCGAGTTGGAACAAGGGAATTTCTGGAAAATCATTAGTATTAGCTGGAAGATCAATAAGTTGCATAGTTAAACACTGAAAGATACTTCTACATCTAATAAATACAAGCTGCTGCTTTCTAGAACGAAGAGAAAGGGTTAACCATATCATAACTACAATAATATCAACACAAAACCCAGAAGTTCTACCTTAACAGCCAAATCCAGTAGCCAGGGAAACAAAAACCATTTCTAGAAATATAAGAAAAGGTTAACAATATCATATCTACAATAATATCAACACTAAACCCAGAAGTTCTACCTTTACAGAAACCAGGGGACCAAAAACCCTTTAAACAATCATCTACAATAGCTGAAAACCGAAGCAACAACCTGCAACATCGGTACCTAGTCAACAACTAACTATGCAACAACCATCAATAACCCATGTAGAGCCCACAGCAACTTCTAACAAAAGCAGCAACCTGCCACAACTATCAAAGAGTTGCCACAGGCAAGCTGCAACCAGAAATGCAATATCAATCCAGAGCCAGGAGTCACAGATGGCCAAGAGCAACTAGGAGCGAGCCATGGCAGGAGCAACAATCAAACGGCAATCTGGAAACAAGAGCAACTAGCAACACACCTACAAAGCGCGGAACAAGGAGCAACAAGCGGCAAAGGAGCAAAGGAGCAAAGGACCAGCTACACCAGACAGCTATCTGACATCAGGCACACCAATCAACTCTGTCATCGTGGGCGGTGCTTTAATATGCAGCGGGTTGTCAAAAAGATTATGCCACATAACGACAACACCTGTCGCTGGCTGTTGCTGCTGCTGATGTTGCTGGTGTTGTTGGTGTTGCTGGTGTTGCCTGGGCCTGATAACAGACGGAGATTATGGCGCTCAACAATCTGTTGCTGATGCTGCCTGCCTGCCTGCCTTTGACTGTCTCGCATTTAATGTGCTCACATAAATTTTGGGGCAAATCAAAAACGCGTTTTATGGCTTGCCATCGTCAATGCTGCTGCTGCCTCCATGCCTCGACTTTGTCCGAGAGCTAACAAAATTTATTGCATTTTACAAGCATATTACAAACGCTCAGAGCTCACGTACAGCGAGCTTTTCCCCTTTTTCCCTCTTATTTTCCACAGCTTTGTGTTGGCTCTTCAATTCCCAGCAGCCACATAAAAGCGCGTCATGTCCGTCCCTGCCGCTGTCCCTGAGTCCGAGTGTCCGTCCATGGCTCCTCGTGGCTGCCAAATTGATGTAGACTCTGCGGCGCCAGGAGCACCAGTCGAGGATGAGGATGAGGCACTGGGAGTCGGGAGCAGTCAAGATTGATGGCCCGTTGAATTGCTCGCTCTGCGGCTATTCCCCCGACTTCCTCCGGCTCCGGAGCTGGTCTCCTCCGGCCACTGGTCTCCTCCTTCCTCCTTCGGCTTCTGTCTCACCATATGAATTACTCATTGCTCATTTTTGCTGCAATTTATTGTCATTGTTGGTGGTGTTGTTGCTGCTACTGCAGTTCTGATGCTGCGCTATCGCAATTGCAATTTTTCTTGTGCATTCTTTATGGCAAGATGTTTTTCTCGCTAGATTTTTCATGTCGTCGCGGGTCTCTTTGCGAACGTGGCCTGGCATATTTCGTCGATATTTACTTAAAAGCCCACCGAGGACGAGGGCCCTCTGTCTGAGTTATGGCGGCAGGTCCTTGAAGGACACGTTGCTGGATAAGGCGGCGAGACGATCATTGGAGAACATGGCGCGGCAATTACAACTAATGCGGCAACTGCGTGTTCCCGCTGCCGCTGACATCATTAGGCTCACACACACACACTGGGGCACACACACTGGGACACACACACTGGCACACACACTGGGGCACACACACTTTGGCACACATACTGGGGAAAAAAATACACTGGGGGGAAAAAGGTGGGTCCTGATACAAATTATTACTGGCTCCGGGCAGCTTATTCATGAGAGTTACGCCTTAGACATGTTAACCATTATTATAAGTGGTATTTCTGGGAGTTCCAATAGGATTTTTGGGAGTACAAGGTCTTAGTAATTTTTAGGGATAAAAATACTTAAAAAAGGAGTTTTAGAATATACAGGATATATAGAAGAATATATAGAATATACGTTCTGCCATTCAAGCTGATTTGTTCTCAGTTAAGAGCAATTATTACTTTAAGAGCTAGCAAAAATTACAAATGAAATAACAGCTTTTGAGACAAGATTATATTTTATATATAATTAATTATATAATAATATTAGTTAATATTTAATATTAGTTAATATTTAATAATAGTTAACCCATTAAGGAGACTAGTTCTTATTTTCCAAATGAGCCTTTTGCCGTGTACTCCCTCCACCTCTTTGCAGGCTGGCACATCGCTTGACTTTGGCCACTTCCGCCTAGTCCACAGGCTTAATTTCCTGCTCTCGCCTCTCACACAACATGGCGTATGTGTAATCAAGTGAATGGTGCCACACATGCCACACACACACACACAACACGCACTAATACAAGTGGGGGGGCCCACTTCCTTCTGGCCGCTTTCAGGCTTTGCTTAATCACTGAAACTGCCATTTTTCATCAAAGTAATTACGAGACTCGGCTTTCTTTCTTTCACTTAGTTTTTCCCCCTGAAAGAGTTGCTGCCGCCTCGATTTTGTGTCCATTTTTATGTGGCGTCAAATTAAATCATTTGATATGCATTAAAATTTTATGCGCCGTTTTATTTTGTTAGCCCGGCTGTGTGTATCCCTTTTAGCCATGTATTTTGTATTTTTTTGCCTGCCACCGAACGTGCTTTACCTTTTATGTATTTGAGTATCCATTTCCATTACTCGACACTTTTATTTTGTGGCAATTTTTTGTGTTGCCTACTTTCGAGCGTGTTTGGCAAATGAATTTTTCATGGGCCCCGCACATTTCACTAACTGACAAAAGAGGCCAAGTCACAGAATTTATGAAGCCGGCAAAAATTAATATTGCAAATACCTTTCAAAAGGATTGGGGGGATAACAACGAAAAACCCCCCGCATCCTGGCTTATGCAGATTTATAAAATTTGTTGCCATCGTTTGTCTTGAACTTTTTTGATTTCGTTTTGTTTGCGGAGGCAGGAGGCAGTGGGGATCCTGGAATGGGGAAGCGGGCTGTGGGGGGAATCCCTTTTACGCCCGCTGTGCAAAAATATTAACGAGCCAAAGTTCCGTTTGGCAAACATGAAAGGCGAGGGGAGAGAGCGGCCCAGAACAAGGGCCCAAACTAGAAGATGAAGCTGATTGCCAAAAATGAAGGGGTGGCTCCAAAGAATCCTTGGCAAAAACTGGGCCACCTCACCGGGCCCAAGGTAAGAGCGAGAGCGGCTCTCGGCCCCGAAATTTTTGGCAATGAGTGGCAGGACCCCCTTTGGCTGCCTCCTGGCCATGTTTTGTTTTCTGCCAATTGGCGTGGCCGGCTGCTGCTGGCTCAGCCTCAGCCTCAGTTTCAGCCTCAGCTCCAGCTGCTGGTGTTTTTCCACCTCTGGTTTTTCCGGGCCGGCTGCCAACAGGCCATGAATTTCCCAGCGAACAAGAGCACTCGCATACACACACACACACACACATCCTGGGCACTGCCAAGCCCTGCCTTCCGCATGTGTGTTCTTGGCCAGGTTGTCATAATTTTCCAAGTGACCCACACTGCATGTGGTCATGTTTGTTATCACAAACACTCCGCACACTCGCTCTATGATTTATGAAAACTGCAGCGAAATTTGTTTTGCCGCGGAACTCTGCTCGGAATTCATATGGCCACTGATCCTTTCAAAGGATGAAAGAAAGGAGCCTTTCTTGAACGCACACACGCATTCAAGGCGCCGCAGGTGACACCATTCAAAGGCTGTAATACAAACAAGCTGGTCAAAAGGGGGCACGGGGCAGGGGTTCGGCTTGGCCGAGTTCAAAGTTCAACACTTGGTCCTGGGGCCAAAGGGCCAAACTTAATTAATAATAAACTAGGCAGGGTAATCCCCTCTCTATTAACCATTTAATTTATGACTTATGTGGGTTTTAAACTTTAATTGGGACTTTATACTTTATGGAAACTTAACCTTCCTCTCTTGAGTTTAATTTTTGCTATTGGTGATTAAGATTATACGTTTTTTATTAGAGTTTTTTGGTTTTTGAGTTATTTTCATTGAACATAAATGTAAGAATGATTCAAACTTTAAACTTTAATTGGGACTTTAGACTTTATAGGAACTTAAGCTTTTTATAAAGGCGCCTCTCTTTATGGTACTTTATATAAACTTAACCCTTTTATAAAGGCTCCTTTGTTTAGTTTAATTTTTGCTATTGGTGGTTAAGATTATACATTATTCATTTGATTTTCTTGGTTTTTTGTATAATTTTCATTGAGTAAACATAAATGTAAGAATGATTCAAACTTTAGTTGGGACTTTAGACTTTATAGAAACTTAACTTTTATATAAAGTCGCCTTTGTTGAGTTTAATTTGTTCTATTGGTGGCTAAGATTATACATTTTTCATTAGATTTTCTAGGTTTTATAATTATTTTCATTTAGTAAACATAAATTTAAGCCAGCTTCAATATTTTCATTGATATTTCTCCGGGCATTAAGCTTAAGTCATTCAATTAACTCACTAAACTTGGCCCAAAAATACCCCGCCCTGTCAGCTCTTTAAACCCAAATGGTTGAATGTTTTCAAGTTGATTTCGAGTCAATAAAGTGTAAACAAGACTGTCCTCCCCCCCCTGGTTTTGTACAGTGCAGCGTTGCACCAACAATGGCCATGTGGCGAAAAAGGACGAACAACACACACCCACACAATCGGGTGTTGTTCGCTGTCTTGTCTGTTGCTCGGCTGCCATCCTTTGGCAGGAGTTTGGGCCGGACTTTTGGGGGGTGGCCCGCCGTCGTCGGCAGACAATGAGATGTGTGGCCGTCCGCCGGCGTCCCGGCGTCCCCTCGCCGCCTGTAAATGTGTTGTAGTTGCAGTTCTTAGTTTATTCTTTCTATTCCATGTTGAGCATGCGGTTTTGCAACGCCGCCACTCCGTTGTGCATTTGCAAGTTTTTAGTTTTTGTCTGCTAAAGGCGAGTCCTTTCTCCCCTCTGCCCCTCTGCCCTGAGCAGCTCGTTCGTTTTTATAGACTCCACTCCGGCACTTGCCGCAGCCCATTGTCTTGGCCACAGGACACAGACTGCAGTCAGCAGCTAGCAAGGACTCACTCCCCGGGCGGCCTCCCAGGTGGTGGAGGGGCTCTCTGGCTCCTGGCAGGTGCTTTTCGGGGCTTAGTTTCTCTGACAATACTCAAAAGAAAATATTGCACACTCCATCCTTCTCTCTCTCCCTCTCTTCCTCGAGGGGGGAAAAGTTTTTGTGCGTTTTCATTTTAAGCATATTATGAAACTTAAATGCGACGTAATTTGTTCTGGGTTGTCTTGGTTTTTGGGGGGCTTAGCCCGCTGCAAGGATATGACAGTTTACACTTCGCTCCTGAGTGCGGTTGACAGGTGTCTCTGTGGGTGTTCCCCCCATACGATATGGCATAATATGGTATATGCTATAGTAGTGTGTGTTTTTTGGGCGGAAACGCTGTTCCCGTGGCCATGTCATTGTCCCGTTTTTAGCGCCGTCACATTTTGTCACCTTTGTGCTTGCCATCTTCCCTTCTCCTTCGCCGTCTCTTGTCGCTTTTTGTTAGCACTGATTATATCGCCATTATTAGAGGCTGAAACCACTGGGAACCCCTTCGAAGCCCCCCTCACAGCCACCCCCTCATATCCACCTCCCCTTCGCACTCGCACTGCTACTCACTCTCCCATTCGGCTGACGTATATGACGTTGTATGCTTGGTGACAGCTCGCCTGCGGCTGCTTATCCCGCCCCTCATCAGACATCCTCCTGGCCATGGAGGTGTTGAGTGTACACTGAGCCAAAAAGCCCTTAAAAATGTAGTGATATTTAGTGAAAATAACACATAAAAGTTAATACTCCTTGAAAGGCAATGGAAAAGGAAGCTTAACCTATTTTAAGATTTATTTTACTGCAACATCTTTAACTTTAACTTATTCCCAAAACCCTAAATAATATTCCTGGTATATATGAAACCCTCTAGGACTTTTTCCTAGTGTATCCCAACGTATCTCTGCTGCTCAGTTCGCAATAATTGTTTGCGGTTGGCAGTTATTAATGCAGAGGCGGGGCTGAGGAGGCAAAGTGACGGGGATTGTGGCCGAGGAGAGCTGCCAGCCAGGATGAACATCGACTTCCTGGACTGCCGCCCCCCGCCTGGCCACGCCTCCTTAATGAGGTCATTGCTTGACAATCGCATTTGCCATGCAACATTTGCTGCTGCCGCTGCTGCTGCTTCTGCTGCTGCTGCTGCCTCTCCTTTGGCTGCAATGTTGCTGTTGCACTTGCGATTTGTTGCATTCCCAATGCAGCAGCCGCATCGCCGCATCGCCGCATCTTCAGCGGCATCCTTCGGCATCACTGCTTTCATTTCCGCTTCCTATTCGCCGGCACTCTTTACTTCCCCTATTCCGTTGTATTGCCCCCGCCACGCCCCCTTAGTGCTGGCTGTCATTAGGCACCCGCCGTACCGCCCCGCCCCATTTCGCCGCCCCTGGTGGCCACATTTCATTTGATTTTAGTTCATTTTAACTGTCTTTTGTCTCGTGTTTTACGCTGCTTCGGCATCTTTTCGCCGGCTCTGTCTTGCTTTCATTAATTTGGCCAGAAGAGGAAGGCCCCCCCCAGCCCCGACTCCCCTTCCCCGACATAATTTATGCGACAAGGCGTGCAGGAGATAAATTTCTGTCGTTTGCCATTTTTCGCTTGCGTTTGTATTTGGTCTAAATAAATTAAAGCATCCTCCGTGGAGCCAGAAAGGGAGCAGCCCCAAAACTGTAACTATGGAGAATAGTTTGGAATAGCTGGGGGGGGAAGCAGAGGGGGCCTGTTGATTAATGCCAGCTCTTAATTGCATAGAGGCGAAGACACAACAATGCACTCACCGCAAACAGCACAAAAAAAAAGACACGCTGAATGTCAACAGTGCAGGCGGCCCACGCGGCGTATGCGTAATGTGCGGCAAGCAAACAAAAGAAGGCGAGCCTATAAATTAAGCCAAGAACCTTAAAGTATTTAAATAAATTTATTTAAGAGAGCAGCTTTGGTTCTATAAACTAACAAAACAATAGAAACCTTAATTAAATATTAAATATAAATAAAACCAAGAACCTTAAAGTATTTAAACAAATTTATTTAAGAGAGCATCCTTAACATCTATAAACTAACAAAAGAACAGAAAACCCAATTAAATACTATCAAAAATATTTGTTAGTTAATTTCAGACAGAATCTGTGCTATTAAGTCACTATTTGTAGCAATTTTCACAGAAATCTAGTTCAAATTAAGTGAAATCCCACCTCATTTTCATTTATATCATTTAATTAGAATTTAAATATCTAATGCAGCAATTCATTATGCAACGAAGCACCTAATTGTTTTATAATTATAATATTGGTGTGTTTTAAAGCTCCCCTTTAATACTCAAAATCCGCCTAATTAATATTTATTGCTATTTATTCTCTCTCCTATTATTATCTATTATTTCGCCGTGTGCACATTTGCATTAGGGCTCACACATGCAATATCTGTTTGACTTCTCCCCTAATAACAACAGGCCATCCTACCAGCCCCACCCCCCCACCAAGGCCCTTGTGTGGCCAATTCGTGCGTTTGTTAATTAAAAGTGTAGCTAAGGGGGGCACAGGGTTGTAAGTGGCACGACGTAAGTGTGGCACGACAGGTTGCAGGTTGCAGGCTGCAGGTTGCAGCCTGTCGGTTACCATTCTCTGATGCGTTTTTGAGGTAAGCCATAAATAATGAATGAAATTAACTGGCTGCAACAGGGGGAGGGGGTGCAGGCAGGGGGGGCAATGGAAAATTCCCATTTCCCCGGCGCCTGTCACGTGTTAATGTCGTGTGTGGCTGCTCTACTCAGCCAATATGCATTTCCCAGCTTTCCATTTTCGGCAGGAGACGGGGGCAGGGCCAGATTCCGAAGCAGATGGAAGATGGAAATTTTGTGATTTATTGCCGTCGAGCTGCAGGAATTATGGTTGCAGTTGCAAGACATTTTTAACCATTCGCCGTCGCCCCTTTGAGTTATGGCCATGGCATAAATTATGCACAGTAGCAGCAGTGGCTGCCCGGCTGCCTGGCTGGCTGGTGATAAAAAGAAGGCTCTGTCTTCTATAGAATTGGTAACAGTTCCTGGCCCCATCGATTTGCCACCACCAACCATCATTCTCAGTCGTTGGTCGGCTCTCATTAAGGTTTATGCCCGCGCCTGGCTTTTTTATTGTGGCCATTAAAAGTGTTTTGCGCCCAGTTAGAGCCCCCCGTAGCGGCTAAGCTCGCATTTCCGTTTCCGCTCGAACGCCGGGCATAAAACTCCATCGGGGGGTGGCTTATTTATGCTCTGGCAATTACTCAACCGAGTCCGGCCGCCAGTACTTGATTTGCCAACGAAAAGATACTCGTACAGAGATACAAGTTGCAGATACAGATACGCTGCAGCATAATTCAGCCAGCAACAAACAACAACAGCAGCAGCAGCAGAAGATGCCAAACAATTTATTCTGCACTCATGTCTAAGCTGGCGCAAAAATATTCATTTATTTTTGTTGGCAAGAAAACTGGAAGGGCAGCAGCCGGAAACCGCAGCAATTAACAAGGATAAGGAAGGGAAATGGCTAGGCAATGGGTGGAAAGTGCACAAGGGGAGGGGCAGTGGGGAGAGTGGGGAGAGTGGCATTGGCCAGTCAAGTGGCCAACTTTGTTGTGGCTCGCAACTGGCACTTGCTTATCTCGCATCGCTGCATTTTCATAATAAACAAATTTTATTTTATAAATGCTCTCCGGCCCGAGGAGAAATGAAGTCATGTGGTCCGAGCTCCGAGCTCCGAGGTCCGAGGTCCGAGGTCCTGCGAGTCACAAGCTCCCCAGATCCGAGGCACTAAGCCCCTTAAACTCGGAGTGGTTTATATGGGCAGGGTTTTGACTGAGACGAGAACTAATGTGCGTTGCACTGGAAGACAATGCCAGTTGGTATCCCCTATCCCCTATCCCCTAACCCTTTCGTCCTGGCCAGCCACAGGCCCTCCTCACAGTTGAGCAGGCAAAGCAATTATTTATATTTTTGGCCGGGCATTTCTCTCTCGTGTGCGGTTTTTTTGGCAGGGGTAAAGGCAGGGGAAGGATGAAGGAAGAAACCGAATGGATGGGTCCTGTCTTACCCCCCGCCGTCGTTTTTAATGGCCACAACTCGAAATTAAAGTCACACATCGCAAGTAGCAAGTAGCAAGTAGCGGGGAGCATCACAATAAAAATGTGCAGTGCACGCAAAACGTGCCAGGACATTCAAGTGGCCGAAAGGACATCCATGCATTTTATAGCCAAAAACGAAGGCCTGCCCCCGGCCTCCACGAGCCTCTGACTTTGGCCTGAAAGTAGTTTTCATTGTTTTCCCTGCCTTGCCTTTGGTTTTATGTGCCATTCTGTCTAGAGTCCTGCGCTGTAGCAGTAGTTGTAGCCGTGTCCTGTGGACTGCGGACGACGTCTGTTTTGTTGTGGCCACAAGCAACAAGGACTTCTAATTAGCACACTGTCAGCGGTGGTCAGAGGGGCACGGACAGTGGCAGGACAATGAGACGACAAATGTGCTTAAATGGCCGAGTTGTGGACGCCACTAAAAACTCGACTAAAACTGAAATTGCACGACGAAAAAGGACGCGAAACGGAAACCGCAAACTGGCAAATGGCCGCCACTCGCTGAAGGACATTATCCTGCTCCTTCTCGCACACATGGTCAGGCCAGGATACCTACCTTTTTGTATGCATATAAAGCGGCGGTTTCGCAAAACCCGAAAGAAAACGCGCGCCGGCTTCTAAGCGGCTGATGTCCGTCCTGCACAGCCATTATTATACGAATTTGTATTCCCGCCAGTGCTGCCAAGGATCAGTATCAAAAAGGACGACAGGTTGACCAACAAAATGGGAAACTTCCTTTTAATAAAAAGCTAACCAAAAGCAGGTCAAAACCAATATTATTTTATATAATATAATATTAATAAAAGGAGTTTTCTTCCTTTTTTTTAATATTTAATTATACAGATTGCAGGATATTTTTGTATAAAGCTTAGACTTCCGGCTGAGATCTGTCTGGAAAGCAGACAAATCCCCAGCTCTGCTTCTAGACATCTCGTCTCCAATCTCGTTTATTTCCATTTTGATTGCCGCTGCCGTCTGGTTTTTTTTTTGCGTGTACTCTGTGGCTTTTTTCGACCTGCCGCTGCTGCAGCTGCCCGCAAATGTATGCAACACATTTCGTATGCAATGGCCGCGGCAGCAAATCCGCAGGAATTGAGGAAAGCTGAAGGGGCAGGAGAAAAGGACGAGGGACTGAGGCACTGAGGCACTGAGGGACTGAGGGACTGAGGGACTGGGGAGTCCTGCCACTTCCGTGCTGGTTGGCGGAAATGGCGGCGTCAGGTCGCCAGCAACGACACCCAGGGCCAAAAGTGAAATCCGAAGCGCCGCTGGAAAACACACGCAGTCAGTGCAGGGCCAGGATTCGAACCAGGCCAAAAAAAAAAAAGGAGAGAAAATACAAAAAAAAGAACGGGGGGAAAAGAGACGGCCAATTGAATGTGTGGCTCTGGTTTCAAGTGCCGCCACTCAACTAGCACTTATTGCATGCGACAAACGACAGCAGCAGGCACAGGACACGAATGCGAATGATGACGGGACTCGGGACGGGACTCGGGACGGGCCGAGGCGGAAGCCACGAGGGCAGCGATGAGGACTCTGCTCCGGATGCGGCCGCAAACTTTGTCGTTTTTTCAATTTCAATTTTTTCACTGGAGTGCCGGCTCTCGCCTCGTCCTCGTCCCTGTCCCCTGTCCTTTGCGCCTTCTCTCTGTCTGCACTTAAAGCAGTTAGCACGATGACCATCATTGGCATATCCATGTATGAATGCAGGCCCATTCCCCGTTACTATGGCCATTTGCCGCATATGGCGTATGGCAAGGCGTCATGTAATTGTCCAAGGAGCAGAAAAGAGAGGGAGAAAGGATCAGCAGGAGCCCTAGCAGCAGCAGTAACCGCATTACGTATACGCAGCGTTGTGCCGTTGTGAATTTTCGGTGCCTAAGCGGCCGTGAAGCCAGAAAACAAACAGAAATGCACAGTAAGCCCGAGGCCAGCACAGATTTAATAAAGTAAATCGAATTTCTGAGTACCCTGGCCACATAAACTAGTGATTTTGGGTGCTTCAACTTGAGGGTTATGGCCACTAAGATCGGATTGCAAAAGTGTAAAAATGAATAACAATAAATGGGAGTTAGGAACTATTTTATTCTCAAGAAATGAATGAATTTTCAGTAATAAATATACTGGATATCTCTGAATTAAGGGAATTATAATTACTATTTTTGTAAGACTTTTAAAATGGACCTTATTTCTTATTTTAATGTTTTAAATCGGATTGCAAAAGTGTACAAATGAATAACAATAAATAGGAAGTTAGGAGCTATTATATTCTTAGGAAATGGACGAATTTCCAGTAATAATTATACTGGATATCTCTGAATTAAGGGAATTATAATTGCTATTTTTATATAACTTTTGAAAGGGACTTTATTTCTTAGTTTAATGTGCAAAAATAAATAAGAATAAGTCGGAAGTTAGCAACTATTATATGCCCATGAAATGGTAGAATTTCCAGTAATAATTATCCTGAATATATCTTATTTTAGGAAATTATTATTAGTATTTTTATAAAACTTTATTTCTTAGTTTAATGTCTTATATATAATGTCTTATATAACTAACCAGCTTCAGCTGATTTTCCCGTCTTAACCCTTGTTAACTGATTTATTTCCCTTCGTTCCTGTAAAATCCACTCAGTTTCTCTCTCAAACCTGGACCCTATATCAATTTATGTACCTTATCCACTTAGTGAGACCTGGCAACTTCTTAGTTCCCTCGTAATACCCTCAAAAGTAACTCCTTTTTAAGCTCGCAAAGTCGGAGGAGCCGGAGGAGCTGGAGGAGTGGGGGAGATGGGGGAGCTGGGCGCTCACCTGGTGTCATAACTGCCAACTGCAGACGACGTTCGCCGGAGTGCGGAACTCCGTACGGCAGACTGCAGTTATTACGGCCGTAAGCGTAACTGTTATATGTTTTTGTGCCGTGTCCGTGTTCGTGTTCGTGTTCCTGTTTCCATTTGGGAAATTTCAGAAGTTCGTTGATTCGTTTCTCCTTTTTTTTTGCTGCTGCTGCCTCTCTCTTGATATTTTTGGTGCCTTCTCATAATTTAATATTTACAAAGTGGAGCAGAGCTGGCAACAGAAAACTGCAAAATAATAAAACGAAATTACCAAAGGGGCCCCGGAGAGGCGCAGGCAGACTGGCAGGGAGACAGAGGGGGGCAGCGGGGCAGGAAATCTGTGCTGTGCATTAAAAAACGCTTAGGGCAGCAACTTTGTCGCCTGCCAGGCAGGCGACTGTCCCGCGTTCCCAGCGAGTCCAGCGAGTCCATGTCCAGAGTCCCATGTCCAGTGTCCTGCTGGCTGGCATTGTTCATTGACAGTTTGGCCTGCTCTGAAACCTCCGCCGAATCTGGGCTCTCCCAGGAGACAGAGAGAGAGCCCGGAGTCCTTCCCCTCTCCGGCTGTCGTGCATTTTCAAATTTGTTTGTTTTTAATTAATTGCACGCGGCGATGGCGACAACAGCAGTAGAGGCAGCAGCGGCAGCAGCAGCAGCTCATATGTGGAAAAGCTGGCGGGAAATTCGGGGGAAAAGCTGGCGGGAAATTCGGGGGAAAAGCTGTGGTAAATTCGGGGCTGGCAGGGACTGCGTGCTGGACAGTGATTAAGCGAGTCCAAACTGACTCCGTAATGGCGTTGGCATGCCGAGAGATTTTAGATAAAGTACCCCCAGACCCCCAGCCCCCCAGCCTACCCTAGCCGGTCAGCATTTCCCATTTTCCCCTAGGCGCGGCGTCGCCCCAAAGTATGCCATAAAAATGTTCGGACTTAATTTCGATTAATTTGCCAGAGAGTTTCCCCATTGTGCTTGTCTCTCTCCCTTTTTTATTTCCATTTTTTTTCAGCATTTTTTCGCTCCCATTTTGGCACAATTACCAGCACCATCAAAAATGAAATCAAATTGAAGATTCCACGCTGTCGACGAGAACCCTTTTGCCTTGACAGCGCCGTACAGAAATTTGCATAAATTTTAAATTTCAATTTGCAGTCGACGAGTGGAAAAAAAAAGAAAAATAAGGATACGAATTATGCAAGCCAAGAAAAAGCAGAAGAGTTCGAGACATCTGCAGGAGGGAAAAAATGCCGAAACGAAATTAGCAGACAACAAAGAGACTCTCTCTATCGTGTGTCCTTTCAGTCCGACTAGGGCAACCCCTTTTTTTATCCTACGGCAGCTAACGCACTTTTCAAACACAGAGAGAGAGAGATGATTGTGTCCTGGTGCCTTTTGCCTTCTGCCTTCTGCTTTTTTGGCTTTTATCGAAGAGTGAGTTGAGACCTCTGTGCGTTTTTCAAACAGGTCCAGGGTCCTGTGAGCTGTGTCCTGTGAGCTGTGTCCTCTATCTCGCTTCTGGCTCGTTTTACAAATTCTTACACATCCGGAATGGCATCACATGTGTGTGTGTGTGGTGTGTTTTGGTCAGGGTTATAACGGAAAAGGAAACAACTGGCATTGGCAGCCATACGACGTTAAGGATAATCGTGATGACAGCATATTTTGTGACCTCTCTCTACTCTCTCCACTCTCTCCTCTCTATTACATCGTCCCCTGTTTTGTGCTCTCTTTGGGTGGCAGGTTCTTGGCCAGCTTCCGCTGGTTTTGGCCATGGATTTAGGGCTGGGCATCGGGCCTGTCAGTTGGCTGTCTTTAAAATGACATTAAAAACGGGCAAATAAGCTTAGTGAGACATCCAGCAGTCACAGGGCGCAGAACTAAACGCAATTTAAAATAAATCACAACACGAACTGCCAAGGAGGCTACACCCATTTGGCTGTGTCTTACAAGTGGGCGTCGTGGCCACATGAGGATGTGACTCCGGATTGATATATCTGTCGGGGCGAGGGGTGCTTTAAAACTTTGGCGGGTTGACAAATGTGAATTTTATGTTGATTTCTGCCGGCGCGACGGAGGCCAAGAGCTTACTCTAATATTTCTTTTGTGTGCTCTTCTCTCTTGCAGATGTCGGGGGATGTCCTGGAGGATGCCAGCAACCCAAGACGGATAAGAGTTGAGGTAAGTGGCAGAGTTTCTTGGCATATTAAGTTTCTGCTTAGCCAGCTACTTCTTGGCCTTTTGCCTTTGCCTTTGCCCTTGCCTCTGCCTTAACTTTGGTTTTGCATACATGGCGTATACGCAACGCAGGGCCCGGCCTGCCCTGGATCCCTATTAATTGAACGCTTGTTTATTTATGGGCCTCGTTATTTGAGTGCATTCAAGTGTTTTGTACGGCAAGTGGCCACGCCCCTTTTGGCCATAAATTGTTAAGTTTTATCAGCCATAGCAGCAGCAGCAGCATGAATAATAAGGCAGGACCTCGCTCCATGCCGCATTTCGCATTGCGTGCTCGAGCAGCAAAACCTGAAAGCCGGGCATATACATGCTGGCAACACACGCACAATTGAAGCGGAAGTGCGCATTGTTTCCGCTTTTAATAAGAGTCGTTGTTCGCCGTTCGCCGTTCGCTGTTCTGCATATGCTCCTGCATAATAATAAAGCATGCTGAGAGCACCCAGCTCCCTGCTCCCTGCTCCCCGCTTCCTGCTCCCTGCTCCCTGCTCCCAGCAAGTTTCCAATAACTGCTGGTAGCTGGCTGTAGCCTGGTAAGCCCATAAATTGCATTAAATTGCATTTAAATGTGTCGGACAGGTTAACAATGCGAGGAGGATCCGCCATAATTGATTGTAAATTAAACCTAACTCCGGCCTATAGACCCTTTAAGCCACTCTCTCCACCCCTCAAATTGCCCGTAATTATACCAGATTTTTTTTTCGTCCTGTCGTCCTGTCTCTGGCGTGCCCTCAAAGGAGCCGCCGCGCTTAATTTCCACGCTTTCGAGCATGACAGCTCGCTCCTCGGAGCAGATAGCAAAACTAGCAATTTGCTGCGCTCTAGGAGGCACACTCCACACTCCACTCCCTGCTCTCCCCCCTCTGGGGGGGAAGCGCGAGAAACTTTAATTTTATCCCAAGGAAATTTGCATTGTGCCGCGGTCCTTTTTCATCCCGGCAACTCCTTTCGGTGTCCTGTTATGGCATGCCTGTCGACAATTAAACATATTCACCATTCACATTAATTGTGGCGAAACTTTGGGGCCAGAACCACGAACCTTCTGTGCCACCTGCGGTGGCTGCCACACACACTCGCACACTCGCACACCCACAGCCACACACGCTCACTTGCCGTTTGTAGTGCCGCCGCTTGTAGTGGCGTACACTCAATTTCATTTTTTTTTTTTTTTTTTTTTTTTTTTCTGTTCCTCAGCTGGAGCTGACTATGATCTATGGCCCTTGGCATGTGTGAAAATGTGGGGGGAAGGCAGCCAGGAGAGGGGTTACATGGAGAAAAACGAGTGCCCAGGAACAAAAGGTGAAAAAATCAAAGGAAATATATATATATAGTAGGGGAATTAGGTGGTTTTTGTTGGGAAATTACACAGAAAAAGGTGAGTATCATTTACTTTGAGTAAAACGGTCTCAGACTTATTACAAAGCTTTATTTTGGTTTATTCCAGAAAACCTTTTCTACTTAGCTTGCTTTTTCTTAGAGCTTTAAAAAACTTAAATAGGTTTCAACTTTAATAGTTTCTAGCAACTTGTACTCACCTGTGAGTATTTTTATGGCAGAAACTAAATAAAAATCACATATAAAACTCCGATAGAATTGTTTAGAAAGGACATTTGTGCGGTTTTGTGAGATCCTTTATATAGTAAGGGAATTAGGTAGTTTCTGTTAGAAAATTAAACAGAATAGTGTGATTAGAATTATTTAAAAGGAAAAAAAAACTTTAACATATAAAATACTTCAAGTAAAATGGTCTCAGAGTTATTACAAAGCTTTTTTTTGGGTTAATCTATCAGAAAACCTTTTCTACTTAGCTTGCTTTTTCTTAGAGCTTTAAAAAACTTAAGTAGATTTCAACTTTAATAGTTTTCAGCAACTTGTACTCACCTGTGAATATGTTTATGGCTGAAACTAAATAAAAATCCCATATAAAACTCAGATACTATTCTTTAGAAAGGACAATTGTTAGCTGCGGCTTTGTGAGGTCCTATTTATGCGTAGTGCACTTCCCAGGAGGTGGATGACTTTTGTTCCCCACTTGATTAGCATTCGCCTTAGCCATTTGAGTCGCTTTGTGCTGGAGTGCAGGAGCGTGCCTATTGATGCGTGCTAATTGCGAGGCGACTCCGCATTGAAGTCCGTGCCAAGAATATCCTGGCTGTCAGGATATCCCAGGATGCCACATTGTTATTTGGGCGGAGCGGCGCGGAGCGGAGGCTGGGTGTGCATAACAAGGAAATCCGTTTCGAGTGCGAGTGCTGCCGCTGCAGTTGGTCTTTGTCTTGGCGGAAGTTCTCGACTCTCGAGCTCCGACTGGCTTCGAGTGGGTCTCTCCTTGAGTGTCCTGTCTGGACTGGAGCTCCTACTCCCTTTGAGACGGTCAGCCGGCATGCAGCTTAAAGTCCTTAAAGGCAACTAACCCACTGACTGCGGCACTTATCAGAGCGCTCAATCAATCAATCAATTGTTGCCAACAAAAGGGCGCTCACGGAAAAACAGGAATATCACTCATACGCCTATTTGTACCGACAAAAAAGCCACCCAAATCAGCTTAGCCACAAAAAAAGGACCAGCAACTGGGAAAAAAAGAGAGAAACAAGCAAAAAAGCAGCACTAATACAAAGGACATATGCCAGTCGACATGAAAGCAAAGCTCACTCCCCCTGCTGGCTGTTGGCTTTTGTGTGGCGGCTTTTTATTTGTCCATGTGTTCTGACCCAAAGACCCCGGCCGTCCGGAAAGCCAAGCCAATGGACTGGCGGACTCCAACAAATCAGCGCAAATCGGCCAGACAAAAAGCCAGGAGCCGCCGGCCAGCAGGGGGAGAAAGCCCTCTCGGAGTCGAGTCGGCCTGGCTACAAACGTGGCACATTGTCAGCGGCTGGCATACCGTGTCACTGCAATCCGGAGGATGTGTCAGCAGCAGTGGGACGGCTTTCCAGGAATCCGGCGCCCACCTGCAGCTCTCTCGTCTCGTTAAAGGACTCTCCCGTCTAATAAGCCAATTCAAAGGAAGTCGGGGAAATGGCAAAAGAAAAGCGGGGAAAAGGGGGAGGCGGAGCCTGTGCTGGTGGAAAATGTTTATCCAATGTGGCACATGCATAAATTTATGCTTACACACATTTTAGCCAACATCTGCAGCGTATTCACAACTTGCCAGATACTTTTCTGGCCCCCCCCCCACACACAGCCTCGCACACACATTGTCGTCAGATTGCGGCAGATATTTGCATATTATGTCTATATGCAAATGATGCCGGAGCAGCGCCAGCAGAAAAGCGCTGAAGATGACGGCACACGCGGCGTATACGTGCTGCATTAACATATCAATCATATGTAGGAGCGCTCCTTCCGCTTCCGCACCAGCGTTTAGTCCCAGATAAAGATGAACGACAGCGACTAGTGAGTGTCAGTGAGCCATGATTTTTAGCAAAAAGCCGCCAAACTTGCACCATAAATCCCGGGCCTCGTCATGCAGTTTATTGAATAGTTAATTGCCCTGCCGGCCAGGCTCTATAAATTAATGCCAACTAACAACATTGTCAGCGATGATAGCGACTTCCTCTCCGCGCGTCGACAATTGTAATTGTTGTGCTGATTGTTTAATTGCGGCCATTTTGTGCTCAGTTTCCGCTGGCCACACACACACACACACAGACACATTATACACTCAATTGCGTACAAATAAATATGGCATTGTGCGTGGCTTTATTCTATTTGGTTAACAAATTGGCCCCAGCGATTTCGTCAACGCGCATTTAAATCACTTGGCCAAAGGACAATTATGTTGCGTTTTTTCTCTACATATTTTTTTGAGTCTGTATCCTGCGGCTGTTTGCATATTGATGGCATTAAATTGACTTTATGCTATTGGCTCTTTTTTGTGATACTTTCATAATATTTAAACATAATTTCGGATTGAGTGTTCCTTCCTTTTAAAGAGCCTCAGCCTCTGCTTCAGCGAAAATAAATATAATCGCTGGCAAAACATCTGTGACAACATGGCGTATGATTTATTTGTGCGGGTCCCGCATTCCGGCCTTTAGCCGCGCTTTAAGCCATTTGTTTTCGATTTTATGATGTCACTAAAAAGCCACGAAGACCATTAATTGCATTTAATTAGAAAATATGGCCCATTAGTGGTGGCTAGCTGCTGCTGTTGCAATTAATGCGGAGAATTGCAACCCTTTAAGGGTCTGGAACCTGCAGTAATTTCACCAGAAATTCTGGGCAAAGTGACATCAGTGGAGCTTTACTATATCTGTGCAGTGATTTCAGATTTCAGATTTCAGAGACCTCAGAGTCCAAATTGCGTCATTCGCGGCTTTGCTTCAGTTTCAGTTTTCTCGCTCGCGAAACGAGTTTTGAGCTTGTTTCAATTATTTGCCACGCAAATACAAAGGCCACGAGATTGCGGGGTATGGAGTGAGGCTTTGGTATTTGTCCCATTACCAATTAGATGAAATGGCTGCGCCCTGAGCTCAGCCCGGCACTCTCCCGCCTCTCCTCTCTCCCCTCTCTGGGTTCCAATTTAATGAATATGTAATGGCTGAAAAAAAAGAGAAGAAAAGTTTCCGCTTATCGCCCCGACTCACCCCCAGAAACTTGGTCTACAAAACAGGGCTTTATCAGTCGGCCGGCTATCTCGCCAGGCTCTGGCCTTGGCAGCTGCTCTTCCCCTGGATTTTTTTGGCAATCCCTGGGCAAACCCACCCCCGCGGCTAATCCCCACGCTTTTCAATCTCAACTTGTAATTGACGCCGCACTTGTCGGGGGCTGCATAAAAAATAATTTGATTATTAACTTGGTCGGCCGAGGGCGGGGAGTTTAAATATTAATTGAAAGAGCTGGGCTGTGTCTTGGGGGCGCCCGCGGGACTTGTTGACTCGGCCATTCCACTCTCGGCTAATCCCCGAGTAAGCCAAAGCCAGATTGTAGGCCCTTTAAGTGGCAGAGGATTGTCCAATCAATTAGTGGCAGGCGAATTATGTTGCAGTTAAGTGCTGGCCAAGATTTATGCGGCTCATAAATGTCAAAGGCAGCAGGACACGCACCTCGGTACGCCCAATTAATCTTGTTGATGTCAGCTTGCCAGCTTACGGGGGTCTGAAGGGGGGGCGTGGCCAGGTGACAAAGTCAATAATCGGCCATCACCTGCTGTGGGAATACACACAAGTGCTGTGAGGGGGCTTTTCTAATAAAATATTTCATTTAAAATTTACAACTAACCGAGGCCGGAATGAAAAGAAGCCATATGTCAATTGCAGTTGCACGCCGAGGCGCATAAACAAGCTGGCAGACAGTGGCAGTCGCAGTCGCACAGCCAGGGTCCTTTCTCGCATCCCTTAACCCATTCTCCCGGCCTTTATCCTGGCAGAAAACACACACACAAACACACACACACAATGACATGTCAAGTGCAAAATGCAAAACTGGACGCCACAGAACTTTTCGCCAATTGTTCGCTCTCGTTGTCGGCCTCGTCCTCGGCCTCGTCCTCGGCCTCGCCCTTCGTCCTGCCTCCTGCCTGCTGCCTGCCTGCTTCGTCCTTGCTGCACCTACAACTTCCGGGCTTTGTTGAAATAACCATAAAATCAAGATAAGTTATTGGATTTGCTGGCAGGAAGCAGGAATAAGCACTTTTTCGCCTTTGCCCTGCTGGCCCCAGCGACTAGGCCTCCCTTTGCTCCTTTTTCCGGCGCTTTTCGGCCTGCTCCTCCATGTCCTTGCCTTGTGTCGTAGATTAATTGCTTTTTTTTTGGGTTGAGTACTGCTCCTCCTGCCAGTGGCTCCTGGGAAAAAACATTTTTGTGTAATATAAATACGAATTTTTTATTTTCTGCCAGCGAACTTTTGTGTCCCGACGATTGCCCAGGCCAAGATTCAGCTCCTGCTGCTCCTGCTCCTGCTCCTGCTCCCGCTCCAGGACCTACTCGTGGTAACTGTAGCTGCCTGTTTCCAGCTGGCTTTTCCCTTTTGTATAAATAGTGACGCTCACAAAGCCCCGGCTCTGAGGGAGTGGGCCCCGCAGCTGGAGGCGCCGCACAATCAGTTTTGCACAGTTCGCACTTGCCTAGGTCCTCCAGCTCCTTCTCCTGCTCCTGCTCCTGCTCCCGCTCCTCCTCCTTGCTCCTGCTCCTGCTCCTGCTCCTGCTCCCGCTCCTGCTCCTGGCGCACTAATGCGATTAAGCCGCTTGTTGTGGCTGTCAACGCGTTGACTGGTCTACTCCTCCTTGGCCACCGCACCCAGCTCCTGCTCCTCCTGCTCCTGCTCCTGCTCCTGCTCCTTGGGCCTTTGTAATTCACTTAAGTGTGGCTCTTTGGCCTGCGGTAAACGCCGTCCATTGTTGGCCCCGCTATTCTCAGGCACTGATCTCTTTAGCATATAACTGGAGGCCAGCCCGGTTTACCTTTGGCCAACTCTGAGAGCTCAGATTTTCGGCTCGACTATCTCTGCTCGCTTTGGTTTAATCATAAATTTTCTCCCAGATCTGGCCAGCCATTGTCCAGCTGTCCAGCTGTCCAGTTGGCCTCCGGGGGGGCGGAAAGCCAGGCGAACTGCTGTCAAGTGGACTTAACCTCTTAACTACATTTTATTTGATGACGTTGTGGCGTGTGGCCATTTTAATCACGATATTACCGCAATAAAGAGTACGAGCTTTCCACCCCACTTGAGCTGGAAGTGTACACAGGGAGAAATAACTTAGATATAGCAAGGGAATTCAGGAGAATTTTCTGTGTATAGGAAAATAACTTGAATATAGCAAGGGAATTCAGGAGAATTTGCTGCTATATATGAAATATATCTTATTTGTTTTGAGCCTTGAAGGAACAAGTAATCCCTAGGTTTTTTACTCCAGCTTGAAGAGTACTTTTTCCTTATATTAAAAGGGAATGAAATATGCTATTTATTTTCCTTGGAAGCTTTGATAAACTCAATTTAAATTAACAGCTGTCTTAATACTTAGACAGCAATCACTCAAAATAAGCCAGATTTTTTAATTTAATATCCCAGATATTTTTATTTTAACTCAGTGTCGCCTCAGTGTTGCCTCAGTGTCCCCTCTTTTCAATAATCCTATTCCCATCTCCGATTTGGCATAGGAAAATGCAATTATGCACAGCAAGATTTAAGGGAAGCAGGCCATAAAAAGTAACATTTACAGGGACTGGCAAGTGTCACAGTTTGGCACGCCTCTCCTGGCCCCAGGACTCGCACTCATCCTCCATTTCGGGTGTCCTCGCCCTCGCACACGCACTGAGGCCCAGCCCCGGAGGCAGGAAGTCTTTACGGGCTCACACGCTCGTCAGGAATCAGGAAGCCCCGGCAATTTGGACAGCCAGAGGGAACAGCCTGGGAAGGGGACTCGAAATGGGAATGGGTCCCGGGAATGGCACCCAATTGGAGTTTATTAATTTGAGGCCGTGCGTGTCGAGTTGTCGACAACTCGACTCCGAGGTATTTACAATTGTTGTAAATATTTCCTTTATTATTGTAATTATATTTATGGGAATGCGAGTGGGCTTTGGACTGAGACCTCTCATGACAATGTTGCGTGCCGTCCCAGAGACTTAAAGGGAATTAGCAGTACATTAAACTGATTTTTATTGGGCCACTCCGACGTCGTCGGCGGTGAGCAATTAATTTAACATTTGCAAATGGCCCCCAAGTATGCAACAATTGTGTAAATTCCGCTCATGAATATATCGCCGGAGCCTAGAACTAATTTGCAAACCCCTTTGCCCTCTTTTGACTCTTGCAGGAGCCCATAGAGCACACACACAGAGAGGAGAGAGGAGAGAGAGGAGAGACTTATGAACCCAGGACTCTCTGCCTTCCTTTTCCGGAATGGATGGCCTGACTTTTGACTCGTCCTGGACTCGTCCGGGATCCTGGTTGCCAACTTGACTCTGGGATCTTGGCGCAACTCGAGTCGGACGCTTCAGGTAATTATGCATATTTAAGCAGTTTTGTCTACAGTTTTACGGGAAGGCGCCTAAAAGGATGCTTTAAATTAATTATTTATGCAAGGTGGGGCCGACATATGCAAACATTTGCCTCGCTTCATCCCCCCGCCACCGCCCTCCTAAGTCAGGTGGCTGTCAAGTGGACTCCTCACGAACAGGAAGCCATATCCCGTGTACGTCTCCTTAATGGGTTTATGCGAGTGGCATGCATTTTAAAGGCAAGACAGGGCAAGGCAAGGAGTCCTCTTGGCAGGATGGGCCTGCAAAATTAATAGAGGTTTCTGTTGCTGTTTCGGTTTCGGTTTTCGGTTCCTGTTCCGGATAATTGCCAGCCAACACTGCTCTTAAAGTTGCCGCAGAATTAATGCCGTTCTATTAATGCTAATGTCGGGGCATCTTCATCCATCAGGCTGTGTGTGTATGTCCTGCCCGTTTAGCTTCGTCCTGTCTCTCTGCATTTGTCAATGGTCGGCTTTCGGCTTTCTTCTGCCTACACATATATATATACCAGGATATATATATATGTGTGTGTATCTTCTTGTATTTTTTTGTGCCCGCTTCCTTTCACAGCCACACTTCAATACACAGCTTTGCTTTCAGCTTAATTGTTTTGCAACTAAACATCAGTCGGACTGCCTTTCATCCTGCTTTGCATTGTTGTCGTCCTGCCAGGTCCCTACCCCCTCTCTTCACTTGGCCAGGACCTGGCTGAGAGTCGTGTCTAAGTAGCTTTTCTATAAATGAAGGCAGGAAGCGAACGAAATATAACGAACAAATCTGTAGCACTCTTTGCGACTGTTAACTGGAATCGGAGAACGTAGAACGCAGAGCGGAGAATGTAGACATGGCAACGGGACGGGGGGGAAAAACCAGTAGGAAAAGTAATACTTGGAAATTCGGAGAGGAGAGGAAAGAAAAGCCGTGGAAAAGGCGGCAGTTAAGCTGTTGGCATGGCACGGACGTGATAGCTAATTAAAATGTGTTCAAGGCCAGAGTCCGCGAATTGAGTTTACAAAATGATGCCACACTTAGCCAACTCAAAGGATTGTTGGTAGTCGAGTTTCCACCGGAGGATAATAAGCGGGGGAATATAATTCTGTGTTTAATAAACACAAAAGGTTCGCCAAGGAGTGGAGGCGTTGAAACGTTATATTTAATAGAGATTTATTATTGCCGAGAGGCATTCAGGCAAAGCAACATGAACGGGGGATAGGCAACGTGGCTCAAAGTTTCGCCTCTCATAAATTAGTCTGGGGAACACAGATAATCAAAGTTGTATACAGAAGGTAAACATCAACTAAATCACAGTGTAAAGTAGCAACAAAGAACATAGATTAAAGGAGGTATTATAATAAATTGAAACAATAATGAGAAGCCTTTTAAAAAGTAACAAAAAGTAAATTAATACAAGGTAAACCAGGCATACTCCAGTTGAAGTTTGTAAATGAACTTCTTAAGTTAGTTTTTAAAATATTTGAAAATATTTTGACTAGAAAATAGAGGACTTAACTTATATATCAGCAATAAATCTATTAATAAAATAATTGGCCATAGCTTACTTTCATATTGTGCCCATAAATTACCTGATTAAAAGCCTTTTAAAAAGTAACAAAAAGTAAATAAATACAAGTTAAACGAGGCATACTCCAGTTAGAGTTTGTAAATGAAATTCTTAAATTATTTTTTAGAATATTTGTGGCTTTTTTTGTCTAAAAAAATAGAGGATTTAACACACATCTTAGCTAAATAAATTTAATAATAAACTAATAGGCCATAGGTTACTTTCATGTTGTGAATATAAATTACTAGATTAAAATCATTTTAAAAGTAACAAAAAGTAGTTAAATACAAAGTAAACAAGGCATACTCCATTTACAGTTCGTATATGAACTTATTAATTTAGTTTTTAATATATTTGTGGCTTTTTGGTTTAGGAAATAGATGCTTCAACATATATCCTAGCTAAACAAATCTAGAAATAAACTAATTGGCCATAGGTTACTTTCATGTTGTGTCAATAAATTACCTGATTAAAAGGCTTTTAAAAAGTAACAAAAAGTAAATAAATACAAGGTAAACAAGGCATTCTCCAGTTGAAGTTTGTAAATGAACTTCTTAAATTAGTTTTTAATATATTTGTGGCTTTTTTAACTAGGAAATAGAGGATTTAACATACATCCCAGCTAAATAAATCTAGTAATAAACAAATTGGCCATAGGTTACTTTCATGATGTGTCCATAAATTACCTAATTAAAAGCATTTTAAAAGTAACAAAAAGTAAATAAGTATAAGGTAAACAAGGCATACTCCAGTTAGAGTTTGTATATAAACTTCTTAAATTAGTTTTTAATATATATGTTTATATTTTGGACTAGGAAATAGAGGATTTAACAGCTAAATAAATATAGTAATAAACTAATTGGCCATAGGTTACTTTCATGTTGTGCCCATAAATTACCTGATTAAAGCCCAAACCCCTTGGGGTCTTTAGCAAGTTTTTGGACTTGAATCCAAGCCGCAGGCCGCAAGATTTGTGTGAGAAATTCCCGGCTGCCTGTGGCAGGAATTATAATTCCCAATCCTGCAGGACAGACAATGGGCCCCGGCCACGTCGGAAATTAGCATAGTTTTGGGCCTCCCAAAAGTTTTCTTATGTTTTTGCCAATTTCCGTCAATAATTTACGAGGCCGCAGAAAAAAGAGCGGACCTACGAAATAGGCAAAACAATTCGTGGTCGAAAAGTTTTGCGAGGGCGCAACTTTAAAGTCAGTTCAGTTCCTTCTCCAATATATATAGAACATATATCGGAGCAAATATCGGTTCGGGCTGGCTTAATTTATTGATTCGCCTGGCCCGCAGATAGACAAACTTCGGGTGCCAAGTGGGCAGTGGGTGTGTGGGTGTGTGTGTGTGCAGATTTATATGTTTGTCCTAAATGGCAGTCGAAGGGCTTAACGAGAACATCGGAATCAGCCCACAAATGTGCGCCTAATTGAACTTTGAACCGGGCCCAGATCGAAATCGAATCGAGTCGAATTGGTAGGGCCCCTGAGTGGAATTTAAGCGTCGACTAAATAAACCCTCCGAGAGCCTAAGTAAATTTAACTGAAAAATCTACCCGAGTGTTGTGTTGTGTTCTCTGATGCTCTCCTTTATCCTTTCTCCTGTCTCCCGTCTCCTTTCTCCTCTCTCCTCTCTCCTTTCTCCTTTCTCCTCTCTCTCTGCAGCTTGTGTGTTCTCAGGTCCTTTGTGCTGCTTGTTTTGTCCTCTCCTTTTGATAAATGTCCGGCAGGAGGCAGCCAAAAACAAGCACATAAATCACACGCATGTGTGGATAAGGCGGCTGGGCAGGGGACATCGGGGCCCTCGGCTTCGGCTTTGGACTGGCACTTGGACTGGGACTTGGACTTGGACTTGGAGTTGATATATCCCCAGTCCACCCAAGTAGTTAAAGCTTGCCATCCTGGCCACACTCAAGCATATGCGAGTGACAAGCCAAAGCCGGCCAAGCTCTCCTGTGCTTACATCGGGAGAAAACCATAACCCAAAGCAGCCTCTGAATATGAAATCAATTAAAACGGGCCTAGAAAACAATATAATATATGTCAAACAATATAGTATATATTAAAAAAAATATTATGTTATTATATACATAATATAATACATAGTAAAATTGTTGTATTTCATAAAAGTTACCTTTGGCAGGCTCCCTTAAATTTCTGCTCATTTCAAAGCCATTTCTTTAGTGAGAGAGAAACCCTTTAACTTTAGCAGCCTCTGAATATGAAATCAATTAAAAACGGGCTTAGAAAACATTATAAAATATGGCAAACAATACAGTATATATGCCAAACAATATAATATATATAATATATACACAATATAATACATAGTAAAATTGTTTTCTTAGAACTGACCTTTGGCAGGCTCGTTTAAATTTCACCTCATTTCAAAGCCATTCCTTTAGTGCCTTATAGTAGGCATATATATTTTATTATTAATATTGTTAGTCTTCACTTTTACCAGCTAATAAAGCTCCCTTTTAAATTCCCTTAAAACATCTAACAAATTCTAATTTAATAAGTTGAAAATGCCCATTTAGGAAACCCTTTTGCCATGGAATTTTTCCAATTGGCTAAACATTTTTTGCTGTGCCATTTAGGTCCCTCCTGGCCATCAGGTTGTTTCCATGTAGATAGATGTTATTAAATTTGTTGGCCGGCACAGAGAGACAACCACAAAATAGAGGGGTGATCAGAGGGCTGGGGAGATTGTAGCAAAAAGCCAATTGATTTCAACTGAACCGACGGAGCCGCAGGACTCGCAGGACTCCGGGGCAGAGCAAAGTCAAATCCATAACCAGAAATCCAAGCGAGTTCCGTCAGTCAGTCAGTCAGTCAGTCAGTGAGGCGGGCAAACACACAATGACCGAGCAGGGCCACATGTCTCTGTAGCCGTCTCTCTCGGTCAGCCTCAGTTGTGGGTCCTGCTCCTGCCCCTGCCCCTGCTCCTGCTCCTGCTCCTGCTGCTCTTGCTCCTGCTCCTGCTGCTCCTACTGCTGTTGTGACCGCAAATGCCCGAAATTTATGCCAATATTTGCATTCAATGCCCAAAAATAAACCGTAAAATGGTAGCTGGCCAAACAGCGAGCAGGCCCAGAGCCAGAGCGGGAAATGGTGCAGCCTGCTTTTAGGCCTCGCCTTGCGTTGTGCTGAAAAATTCATATTTATGGCTGCTGCAGTGGCGGCCCAGGGTGTTGGTATTTGTGCATTGAGTGCAATAATTCAATTGCACACCTCCGATGCCAAAGGATCGGGAAGGGAAGTGGAGCAGGAGCAGGAGCAGGCGGAGGTCCAGGTCCAGGTCAGTCCTTCTGGTCAGCAGTAAAGGCCTCCGTTTAAAGCGCTCCAATGAGCGCAGCCCAGGCAGGATTAAAGCCAGGCTGGGAGTTGGGCATAATTGGATTTGTTTAGCTGTCAATATTATGTCAGAAATCAACATGACCCCCGACAAAGAGGGGGGCGGGAAGGAGGCGGAAGGAGGACAGCTAGATGGATGGATGGATAGACAGATGGGATTGATATATAGATAGACATCCGATACGGAGTCAGGCGATGTTGCTAGCCCGCTCGCTATTAACTGCCAGCGACGCCAAACAATCGCTCGCCAAATGACACGAACTCCTCAAAGGGCCCGGAGTCGGAGGCGGTGGTGGCGGGGGGGCGTGGCCCACATGCAAACAAGCCCCACAGAATTGCACAGAAATGGCAATCAAAAAATTTGACAACAATTGCCAAGGAGCCGGAGTGAGGGAGAAGCAAACAGAAGCGGCTGCAGCTGACAGTAGATCGAAGGGAAAGGATAGGATAAAGGGATAGAGGATAGAGGATATAGGATAGAGGGTTATGGAGTAGGAGAGGGATAGGAGAGGGATATAGACGGATTTCCTTAAAGGACACTCCTCTGAAGAGCCCTCATCCTGTGCCGTCTCATGTTGCCTAATGCCATCATTGGCTCTTTCTGTGTTTCAATTATAAGTCCGCCCTCACCTACCACTTTCCACTTTCCACTGAGGCGCCGCCGAGAAGTGTTTAAGTTCGGGCTTATAACTTTGGCTAAGAACACTTGCCACACTCCAAAATCCAAATGCAGGCACCAAGGCTGCTCATTAAATGGCTTACACTGAGGGAAATCGAGAGGCAAAGAAGAGGAAGTAAGGATATCATAAGCAAAAATAAACTATACTTTAAACTATAAAATTTATATACTCTATATATACTATATATATATACTAAATATACTATATATATATATACATATATACTATATATACTCTATAAATTAGGCTGATTCAGTAAGCTAACCCCACGGAATGCGCCACCTTCTACCTACTTGCACTTCAATCCACAACAAGTTCTGTAAAAGATTCTCTTCCAAATCTCAAGAAGCCTAGTTATCCCAGGCAGGAATAACCTCAAAATTGATGAAGGAAAATTCTAAAAAATCATTTTCTTATTTCTCCAATTATGTTCTTGAACTTTGCACACATTTTTTCTCTCTGCAAGCAGGTTGGCCCAAAAAAAAAAAGGGAGAAAACTGTGTTAATAAAGTATTTGCTCACTCGAGTGCAACCAGCAAACACTCGCAAAGTGCGGTTGCCAAAGGGACGCAAGGCGGGGTTGACTTTTGTAATCAGGCAGGCGAGGATGCATCTGCTCCGGCTCCTGCCTGATCCTGATGCTGTTGATGTTGATGCGAGGAGGTCTGAGCACAAATATTCCGGCCCTGGCTGACTGACATCCGTACTCAAACCAGTACACACCCGCACTCTGCCGCACCGTCGCCGCACAGACGGATTCGAGTTAAGTGCCTGACTTGGCACTGTCATAATTTACATATGCCAAACGGCTGTGAGAAGGGTTAACTGGGTTACACACGGAGCCTGTGCGAATATCCTGCCCTGTCGTGTTGTCCTTGCAGCAAATGCACTGCCACTGGCAGTGGCACTGGCACTGGCAGTTGCAGGTGCTCCTTTGTTCGGGGCTTTATTTATATGAGTGATTAGCCAGTGGGAGTTGGGAGTTGGGAGTTGGGAGTTGGGAGCTGGGAGTTGGGAAGCTGGAAAGCTGGGAGCTGGGAGCTCCACCTGCCTTCTGTTTATTTATTAGTGCAAGGTGTTGTTTGTGTGCTCCTCCGGCTGCTTGCTGAGCTTGCTGCCTGACTATTTGACTGTCTGCTGTTTGTGGCAGGCAAATATCAAGCGAGATGTGGAAGATGCGGCCAGCACGTGTCTCAGCTCAGGATATACACAGTAGCTACTGCAAGGATCATAAATTAAAGGCGTGCCATTATGCGGGAAATTGCTTGGATATTTCCAAAAGTATGCTGACAAGATATTTCATTATAAATAGGTTTCATTTCTAGGGACATTGAGTTTTAAATTACATTTTGTGTGGCAAATATTTGTTGTATAAATCAAGGTTTATTTGTTAATGAAATAATTAGAAAACTGGGTGAATTTATTCATTATTAATTCCTTAGGGAAAGTAAGGAGGCTCTTGTTATTAGAGTTTGTATTAAAACTTCTCTCTAAAAGATTTATATTACTCTTCAGAAAGCATATATGTCGTAGCTCCCATTCAAGTTGTATAAATTCAATTTTGTGTGGTAATTATTTTTATATATAATAATATTTGTAATTTATATAAATCAAGGTTTATTTGGTATTGAAATAATTACAGAATTAGATGCATTTATTTATAATAAATTCGATAAGGAAAGAAAATAAAACTTCTCTCTAAATATTAATACACAGAAACCATATATGTCCTAGCTCCCATTCAAGCTATGTAAATTGAATTTTGTGTGGCAAATATTTGCTGCATAAATCAAGGTAAATTAGCTAATGAAATAATTAGAGAACTAGAGGAATTTATTGGTAATTAATTCAAATAAAAAGTAAAAAGGTTCTGCTTAGTAGAGTTCGTATTAAATCCTCTCTCTAAAAGCTTTATATTACAATTCAGATACCTCATATGTCCTAGCTCCCATTCAAGTTATAGAAAATGAATTTTGTGTGACAAATTTTTGCTGTATAAATCAAGGTTTATTTGGTAAAGAAATAATTAGAAAACTTTATGAATAATATTCATATTCATAATTAATTCTATAGGGACATTAAAGAGGCTATATATACTAGAGTTCGTAGTAAAACCCCTCTCTAAGAGCTTTATTTTACAACTCAGAAACCATATATGTCCTAGCTGCCATTCAAGTTATATAAATTGAATTATGTCTGATAAATATTTGCTGTATAAATCAATTTCTAAATAATTAGAAAACTTTATGAATAATATTCATATTCATAATTAATTCTATAGGGAAAGTAAGGAGGCTCTATATACTAGAGTTCGTATTAAAACCCCTCTCTAACAGCTTTATTTTACAACTCAGAAACCATATATGTCCTGGCTGCCATTCAAGTTATATAGAAACCACAGGGGCTATGGCGATTACCCGCTACGATAGCCATAAAATATGTCTGCCTCGAAACTGGCAACTCCTGAAGCTAAAACCGCAACGCTGTCGCTCCATTCTATATCGTTTGCAACTTGTGCCGCTTGAGACTTGGTTTTTTTTCGCTTTTTTCGTCTTTCGAATTTTCAAATGCCGCACACGTCGCGGCTGTCGGGTAATTGAGTTGGAAAAATGTTGTTGACGCCGTGCCCATCCATACGACTGTGGCAGTGCATCTGCCTGGTGCCTGGTGGATCCTGCCTCCTGGCTGCTGGCTCCTGGCTCCTGGCTGCTGGCTGCCTCCTGACTCCGCCTGTGGATATGCAATTGCTACTGCGACATGTTGCGACAATTGCATCTGCATCTGCAACTGCAGGCCCGCAGTCGCATATCCGCATCGTCGCCTCTGCTGCCATTTTGCATAATATTACGTCGAAGTCCTTTTGGGGCCGCCGCGGCGGAATTTTTGGTGAATTTTTTGCGCTAGCAATATTTTTTTTTTTCGCCGCCCGTGCTCTTTGGAACATGTGCGCAAACATTTAAATCAATTGTGTTCCAATCTCCAGCGGGCATGGCCGGGAGGAGGTTCTTTGGGCTGCAATTGTTATGTAAAATACGAGCACGCTCGCCGAATCAACAACGCGAGTTGTCAGAGGATGCAAAACATTTTCGGCAACGACTGGAGGCGACTGGAGGCGACTCCTGCTGGGATCGGGGTTCCATTTGACTCGATGCGCCTGGATTGCATTATGTAAATAATTCCATATCGAGAGAGAGAAGTTTTCAATTTGGGCTTAAGGCGCTGCCTGCTCTCGCCTTGGCCCGGGCCTTGTGCCTATTTTTTCTGCACTCATTTTTTTTTTTTATATTTTTCAGTTTTTTCCATTCGTGCCACTCGCAAGTTGGCAAGGTGCACGTTTTCTCACACCGCCGAAGGTCGCCGGGGCGGGAAGGGGGGTGGGAAAAGCTTCCGTGGCAAAGTTTTCCAGCGGCTTAGGCCAGGCCAGGGGGAAAGCAAACCAAAGCCAGGCACTTGGAAGCCAATAAAGCGGAAAAATATTACGAGTACACTCTGCCCTGCTGCGTAAAAATATATTTATGCAAATGGCGGCCTAGTTGGCTGCCCTGTTTAAATTATTTAAATGATTATTTCCACCGACAATGGACATTAGCTAAATAATTCATTATCCGGCAGCTACATATATGAAGTATCTGTATCTGCCGGCTCTCTTGGCATTTGGCAATTAATTTTAATTAGCCAAAGTGCGCAGTAAAACTTTTATCAGCCCGTTCTCAAGTTACCAGTTACCAGTTAGCAGTTACCAGTTAGCAGCTTCGTGTTTGGCCAAGACTAATTACAAAATGCGTGTGCTTTTCGCCTCTCATAATAGTTTTTTGGCTTTTAATGGCGAATTTAATGAGGCAACCACACGTGGCACGACTTGTTCTCAAGTATTTTCAGAGAATTCTCTTCTAATGGCTTTTGTTTTGGGAAGTCAGAGCGAGAATTGATCTCACCTGCGAAGGCATCCTTAAGTGACACATAATTTACCGCTTAATCAGCTGCAACTTTTCCACGCCACTTCAAATGGCTTAAGTTTTCCCGGCCACCCCTGACCCCTAACCCCTGGGCCCCGGAAAACCCCTTGAATATCTCCCAAGAACATGCAACGGGTAAAATTAAAAGCATACTTTCGGCGACTGCCAACCGCACGACAATGCAATAAAAGTAAACTTGCTCCACGAGTTGCAAGTTGCTCGTTGCAACCAGCAAGTTGCCCCTCCCCCCCTCGTACAAGACAAACAATTGAGCAACTCATTGAGGAAGAAAATCAAAATGCAGTGATAAAAACCAATTGAAAACAAGGACACACAAGACACAAGACAAAGACAAGAGCCAAACTTGTTTGTCCCTTGTATATTGAATGTTTATTTGCATGCGACAGGGGCGCCCTACATTTATATATATCTAGCATATATATCCGTAGTCAAGGTCTATATATACTGGTAGTACGTGTGCTCCGAAAGTTAGTTTGGGGGCCAAAGGGGTTAAACGCGTTCTTAATATCACATAAAAAATAGAAGCGTAACAAAGTTAAACAAAACTTTTGCTGCAACCAAACTTTTGAGTTGCCCCACCATGGGGAATTCCGACGAGGGGATGGCAGGGCTTTAGAGGGTTAAAGGGCAGGAACAGGGACACCCTGGCTGACTTAAAATTCAAAATGGCCACCATTTTCGGCTTAAAGCCACACCGCCACTTTAAACGGTAACAGCAAATATCTAATTATGAATTACGAGTACACAGCCCGAAATATTCCCATTATTCAATTCATTTCTGTCAGGCGGAAGGGGGGGGGCACATAATCCTTCGGGGAGCTGTTTCTGCGGCTGTCCTGCGAATTATGACGGAATTCCAGCCGCTCTCACCTTATGCATGCCATCAAATATTTACCTGTTCCCGCACCGGCAATTCCCACAGCCTCTGGGACTCCATAAAAACCATGAGGGAACATTAGGCCTGCCCCTTTTTCCCGCTCGCTTTGTACGTATTTTCTGCGTATTTATTCTTCGGCTAATGTGTGTGTGGTTGTGTGGGGTGTGTGGGGGTGTGCTGGTGTGTTGGGGTGTGTGCCGCATTGAAACACTTGTTGAAGGCGCTGGCTGGCTTTTTAATTGCTTCGCCACCTCGTTTTGCCGCCCCCTCATCTGAATTACGCGGCACACAGCCATTGCCAGGCAGATAAGGTAACCAAACAAATACTGAATAATTAAGAGATATATCTAATATGCATGGGTGTTAAATAGAATGTGAAATGGTCAGCAAATAGCAGGAATAGGCCTTGATGGCTTTATAGAAATTAAGCATTTAATAGATAATAATAAGCTGGAAGTAACTAAAAATAAAAATAAAAAACAGCTTAGAACTAGGCACAGATAGAACCAGCAGGAAATTAATAAAATATAAATAACATTATTTGTTTAATATCTGAAATGTTTATTTATTTATTTCTATATTAAAATATAGCTACTTCTTTGCTGATTAATTAGTATGTCATTTTCTAATCAGAAATAATAGTTCTTGGTGGCTTTATAGAAATTAGACATATAATAACAAATAATATGCTAGAAATAACTAAAAATAAACAGAGCTTAGAAGAAGCCTCATAGACTAGGCACAGATAAAACCAACAGGAAATTAATAAGCTATAAATAACATTATTTTGTTTAATATATGAAACGCTTCTTTATTTATTTCTAAGTTCAAATATAGCTATTTTTAGCTGATTAATTAGTATGTCAATTTCTAGTCAGAAATAATAATTAATACTTAATAGGTAGCGCTTTCCTTTGCCATTTACTAATCATTACATTATTTTCTTGTTAATTCAAGTAACTTGTAATTTATTTAAATACTCACCACTATTATTTTGACACCAACTGTGCCTAAACTATAAATAAGATTATTTTTTTATTATCTGAACTGTTTATTTATATTTATTTCTAAGTTAAAATATAGCTATTTCTTTGCTGATTATTTAGTATTTAATTTTCTAGTCAGAAATCATAAGTAAAACCCCATAATTAGCCCTTTTCCTTTACCATTTACCAATCATTATATTATTTTCTTGTTAATTCTTTATTTAAATACTTATCCCTATTATTTTGACCCCCACTGTGCCTGCAGACATGAAAGAAAGACGAGAGGGCGTAAAAAAGGCGAGAAGGGGTGGGGAAAAGTGCACGGGGCGTTGCGCCAAATGTCAACAATAATTTTTAATTAAGATTTGTTTTCGTTTTTCATATTAGAGTGAACCCAGGCTTAGTTCCCCTGCTCACTCCCCCGCCCCCACACAGCTGCCAGAGCAGCATAGAGCAGCATGCCACACACTCACACACACTCGCAGAAAAGGGCGAGGAGTTAATTTGAATTTTATAGCAGTCAAGTTGTGTAATTTGAGCAGGCAAACGTACATAACGTATACGTATACGTATACGTATTACGTATACGAGCCGTTGCACGAGTACAACTGGAGGCGTTGCCGCTACACATGTTGCCGCTGCATCTGGGGGCGTGGCCTGCCAGTGGATTTTGTGCGGAATATTTCCCAGCCCTCTGCACAATTTGTTCCCCAGCTAACTGACGGATGAGAATGCAGACAGAGACAGGGACACAGACAGAGAAAGAGAGAGAGAGAGAGCGAGGGAAAAGTTTTTCAATTTCTTCAACTGCATTCTGGGGAAAGGCAGGCAGGACTGTGTGTTTGCTCGGCTCCAAGTACAAGTTAATCTGGCCAGAGACTCAACTTTGCCATCTGTCTTGCGGAAGAAGTGCAGCCGAAGAGGCGCAGAATGTGGAATCAGTTCATTTCCCTGGCAAAAAAAAGAAAAGAAAAGTGGGAAGGGGAAACTTTCCCCCCCACTGCGCACAGTGCATTTCTCTTGGTTATTTTTTGCTGCAGCAAACTTCTAATTTCGTTACAAATTACACATGTAATGCATATGTAGAGGGGTGTCCTGTCTGCACAATTTATTAGCTGCAAATGGCCGTCTCAAGGACTGCCCTGCCCGGCCCAGCCGCCCTTATCTTTTGGCCGCCGGGCCTCTCGGGCTTTTCGGCCTTCTTAGGGGGGGCTCAATTACAAGCCAAGTTTATCCGGCTGCCAATAAGCTCAAGTTTATGGGGCTCTGCAGCTCTCGGCAATTAAGTTAAGCCACCCAAAAGAATGTTGCTCGAAAAGAAGTTTTTGGATTTGCCAAATGTGTGTGTATGTGTGTGTGTGTGTGTGGGGTGTGCGAAAATTGAATATTTCGCATGCCACATAAATTGAAAGGAAGTCCTGGCTGAGAAGGAGAACTGCAGCAGCCAGCAGCCAGCAGTCGGCAGTCGGCAGTCGCCTGCTTATTAAATTATGTCGCTGCAGCTGGCAAAACTTTCCTCTTGGCCATATTAAAATTGTTGGCAATCTCCTCCCCCCCCCAGTCACTGCAATTATTTCATTATGTGTGAGAAGGAGGCCTCGGCGAAAAGCAAACTGCAGATTCCATGGATTCCTTTCGGATTCGTTTCGTTTCGTTTCGTTCTTGGAAATTATGCACTCGAAAACTTTTACCAACTTGGCTGCTGCAACATTGCCATTTACTTTCTTGTACTTCTCGCCCAGACAAAGAGGCGTTGACTACGCTTCATTGTTATTATCATAATTGCAAGGAGGGTAAGAGGAGAAAAGGGGAAAAGATCTAAGGCGCCGCTTGCTGGCGACAGTTTTTCCGCCTCGGACAGGACACGACTAAGCGCCTTATTTGGCCAAGTCAGTTTTAATTAGTGCAAGCCCCTGTAAACGGTTGGCTCCATTAATTTTGCCATCGCCAGCACGTGTCTCCTGGCACTGCCTCCCGGCTCTGAGCTCCCCACCTTGTGGACTGTGGACTCTCCTACCTCACGCATCATTAAACGCGCCCCGGAGCAGGGCACACGCAAATTAAAGTGCCATATAATTTGCCAACGCCCAGGCAACACACAACAAACCAAAAAGAAACAAAAAAAAAAAAAGAACAAAAAGCAAACAACAAAAAAAAGAGAACAAAAAACAAACAAAAAGAAACGCATAAAAAAGCCCAGTGGCCCCAGAGTAAACAGGGCCGGGATTGTGTTTTTCCTTGGCCCCGGGACCGCCGGATGTGAGTGATTATAAATAAGAGATTCCTGCCACGCTTGGTTTATTTCCAACTTCATTGATTGTATCAAATGGCTCGCTAAATGCTGACTCCCAGCGACTGGAGCGCCTTGTCTCGTCTCGGCTGCGGCAGGACGGCGGAAGCGGAAATGTCCAGCGCCCGGAGGGGCGTGGCGGATTTATAGTAGAGCAGCTGCATCGGATCCAGCTCCTGTGAGGCGTCCAGAGCCTGTCATTCTAACACGCCCCGCTGCCGCTGCCCGCTGCCCGCTGCCACACGCCACGAGTTGCGTGCCACACAGCCAAGCACTTCCTGCCACTTCGGCTCTCCCGCAGCCACATTTCGTATTCCGAATTTCGCTTTTAGGCTTTCCACGCCGGAAGTGCGTGGCATGACGCGGAGCAGAACTTGGCCTGGCGGCACCCCAAATTATGGCCACCAAGACAATTTGCATATGACCGGGCCGAGATGGACCCCTTGGCCATCAATCAGTATGCGGAGAGGTATTGATATCTAAGCGGAGACTGAAGCATTCTATGGGAGGAGCTATGGGAGAGAGCACAGACATGGCACTAAAGTTTCCTCCAATTTAATTGATTTTTAAAGTGGTAAAGTGGTCTTAAATTCTAGGGATATTCTAATTAATAACTGCAACTAGACTCTAGGAGGTTTGCTTACTAGCTCTTGAATTAAGTATAGCTTAGTTTCTGCTTAATGCCATCTTTAAACGATTTGTTATTAGTAACCAATCCATCTTCTATTGTCAAGTATAGAAATATGTATTACGGATCTTATAATAGGCATCAGCTTTAAGACTTATCCCTGAAATAGCTCAAACACCAAGCTTTATTCTATAATGCTCTATTGATCGTTTTCAGAATTGAAGAATTGAATTATATATATAGCTTTATTTCCCTGTAATATCACCTTTAAATGATTTGTGACTAGTCAACATTCCATCTTCTATATTTCATATAATCTTTATAGAATTTTAGGTATCCAATAATAGGCATCAGCTCAAAGATATATCCCTGAAATACCATGAAGCTTTATCCTATAATGCCCTATCGATCGTTGGCAGAATCAACATAGTAGAACTTATTAGAACTTGAATTAAATATTGCTTTATGTCAGCTAAATGTCACCTTCAAATGGCTTGTGAATAGTCACCATATTATATATTTCACGTAAAGGAACCATTATATTATTATTTATAATTTATCTTATAATAGGCATCAGTTCCAAGATATTTCCCTGAAATACCTCAAACGCCAAGCTTTATTCTATAATGCTCTATCGATCAATGCCAGAATTAAAGTAGTAGTCTTGCTTATTAGCACTTGAATTAAATATTACATTATTTCAGCTTAATGCCACCTTTAATGGTTTATGATTAGACATTATTCCATCTTCTAAATTTCATATAATTTATAATTTTTTGGGTAATAGGCTCCAAGATATATTCCTGAAATACCTTAAGTATCAAGCATTATTCTGTAATGTTGTATCGATCGTTGGCAGAATCAAAGCCCTGAAAGCATACATTTTTCCGCACATCATTTTGGCCAGCTTTTTTCAAGCGATTTTTCCTTTTCCCTGAAAGCAAACACGAATGAACCGAATGAACCGACGGGGATTGGCACACATCCATCATAAGGCCACTGGCATCAATGGCAGCCATAGGGGGCTGGCCCTGGGGGCGTGGCCGGGTGATAGACACACGGTATTAAAATTACTGACAGCTACTATTTATTATCAATCGGCAAACAAAGAGTTCGAATCGAGGCTCACGTAATACGTTTAAATCAATTGCGGAAATCCAATGGAAATGTAATCCCGGGGAGGAGGCGAGGTGGCACAGAGTAAAGAGCGAGAAGCTCCATTGATGAATTCGCAAAACAATTAGAATTTCAAATGAGGATGAGGACGGTAAGGGGGCACGAATGGGGAGGGGTAAAGGATAAAGCGAGGTGAAAATGCTGGATGCTGTGGGACACAGTGTCAAGGCAGCAAATGTATTCATTTCCACTTTGCAGCTTGGATATTTATTGCATATTTAATGAGTTTAAACTCAGACAGAAAATGAAATGCAATGCAATTTGCGAGCTCTGTGCGAGTGTGTGTGCGAGTGTGTGCGAGTGTGCGAGTGTGTGCCCCTGCCACTCTGCCGTTCTGCCCATCGCATTGGGTGATTTCCTGTTTGCGGCCAGCAATTGATTTGTTTGCAATTTAGATCCGAATTCGATTCGAATCGAGAGCCTGCTGGGAAATTAGTTCAATTGTTTGTGTTGCCAGGATAATGCTTAACGCAGGCAGGCAGAGGGGCAGAGAGGAGGGGCAGGATCGAGGCTGAAACTGGCTCAGACTCAATGCACAAGTCAATGGGCAGCTTTAAGTTAACATTGCGTATACGCCGCGTATGGCCACGCTCATAAATAACAAAATCGCATTAATTTAAAACTCATTTCGTGAATAAACACAGACAACCGGGTGGCAGGAGCAGGTCCTCGGGGAAGGACTCCACTCTCCTCTGTCCACTGGCTGTGAGTGGTGCACGCGTGCATCGGCAAACTGCATTTTAAATTAAAATTAAAAGTTACTTGCTCCCATTATCGCCCAGCGGCGAGGACAGCGCGGACAGCGAGGACAGCGAGCAAGGACAGCGGCCAGAAAGGACGCCAGCTCGCGCGTCCTGTAGTCCGAGGCGATAAATAATAAATATTGTGCACGCATACAATTATGCTGGCGCCTTTTTTCTGCTCGCTGTGGCCGCCCTTATCCTTATTACTGGCCCAGGCGAGTCCTGCGACTGTGGCCAGGTGCAAATATCTAAAAACAATGCCATGATTTATGCATATGCCCTCGCCGCAATATATTAAGCAATATTTTCCTTGCATATTGTTCAATGAAACATGCATAATCGCCGAGCGCTCAACGCTGCGTATGCGTTATTTTGCAGACACACCTTTTTGGCGAAAAGCAGCGTTCACCGCACTTAATTGAATTTTAATTTCCACTCGCTGCCTCGCTGGCTGTTTGTGTGCCCGAGTCGTCATCGTCGCATTGTGATTGATTTTTAATTAAAATATTTATTTATTTGTAATTAAATTGATTGACTTTTCAATGGGTGACCGCAACAAAAGCAGCTGCGTGCTTAATGCGATGCATGTAATCACTGAATCACTGAATATATGCCACTAATTTCTGATTATCCATCACTCCTTATATTTGCAGATAAGACGAGGCCCAATCGGAGTGAAGCCCCAGGGAATATACATCCTGCCAGGACTGGATAGGACTTCTGGATTGAGGTAAGGGCTGGCCCTGGACAAACAATCATTAATATCAATTTGACTCCGATCCCTGCTGCCAAGGACTCCTTCTCCTTCTGTTTATGACTGCTACAGGGACACCAATTATTTATTTACTTCATTTCGTTTACTGGCCTGCGGCAGATGCTGCTCGAGAGTATCTCCCGCATCGCTGCGCCTCGGCTCCTGGCGAATAAACAATAAATTAAATTACCACATTTGATTGCCGGGCTCAAAACAATTTTGATATTCCCCACGTGCGTGCCCCAGCCCCGTTCCCCCGCCGGTTTTCAGTTCCTGTCATACTTCACATTCGAATGCGAATACGAGTGCGTAAATGACTAAATGAATGAATGCATTATGTATGGGGCGAAATTGATTTTTAAGTTACGAGCATACGCATTTATTCGGCAATTGGACTCTACAATTTTCGCCTGCCAGTGTCAGGGAATTGCAATTCCATTTCGATGTCCCTCCTCAAGGAGCTGGCTGTGTGTTATGTATGTTCTGGCTGGACCAGAGATTTATGGGCAAACGCACAAAAACGTTCATTGAAAACACATTTTCCGTTTTGCAACCACTCGGGGCAAGCCCTTACCCCACTTCGAATTGCAAATTCAATAAAGCATTATATAATATGGCCAAGACCGGAGACGGAGACGGTTACTGAGATGGAGACTGAGTCGGAGATGGAGACGAAGACCTAGGCGGACATGGAGACCCCGCACACTCACTCACACGTGGTGCCCCGATGCGAGTGCAATAATTTACAACATTTTAATCGAATTAGACGCAGCCCCGGGACTCTCTGGTAGCCAAGAAGGAATATGGAAGATGGCGGAAGATGGGCAGTGGCCAAGAGGCAAAATGCATTTTAAGTGCCGCCTGGCAGAACTTTGGCACTTGGCAGCACAATGTGCCACCGGCAGTGGCAGTGGCAGCGGAAAGACAAAAAGAATGGCACACCCCGAAGCCAAAGGGAATCGCACTTGAACATGTGCCAGCAAATCTCCGCCAGATCCAGAGCCATCGCCATCGCCATCTCGGATGCCAGACCCGAAATGAAAAACCATTTAAGGCCATTGCCTAGAGGGGCCCGTAATTATCGAACTACACAAAGTGCTTTCCAGCCCTAACTGCAAGTTAATAATTAAAGGGAAGGTATTGCTCAGGTTCTATATTATTTCTTTAGTAATTAATCCTAGCTAGTTTCAAAGTTCATTCTCAAGTTAAGGAAGTTTTAAAGCCATATTCCGGCAGTTTAGGTCCTTTTAGTTGCCTACATAAAACCTAATGACATTTTTCACAATTTGATAAGTATATTGTCTATATGGTAAATGTCTCGCTACTCTGAGCACTCAGCTATAGTTGTCAACTAAATAAAAATGTTCTATATAATTATCGAACTGCACAAAGTGCTTTCAAGCCCTAACTGCAAGTTAATAATTAAAGGGAAGGTATTGGTCAGGTTCTATATTATTTGTTTAAAATCACAAGTTTAAGCACAAGTTTAAGCACAAGTTAAATAAGTCTTAAAGCCGGCACTTCAAATCCCCGATTTAGTTGCCTATATAAAACCTAATGAAATTTTTTACAATTTGATAAATATATTGTCTATATGGTAAATGTCTCGCTACTCTGAGCAATCAACTATAGTTGTCAGCTCCATAAAAATGTTCTATATAATTTGTTCTATATTATTTGTTCTATATTATTTGTTTTTCAAACAATCCCAACTAGTTGCCGACTTCAAGCACTTGTTTAATAAGTTTTAAAGCCATATTCCGACACTTTAAGTCCCCTATGAAGTTGCCTACATAAAATCTAATGAAATTTTTCACAATTTGATAAATATATTGTCTATATGGTAAATGTCTCGCTACTCTGAGCACTCAACTATAATTGTCAACTCCATAAAAATGTTCTATATAATTTGTTCTATATTATTTGTTTTTAATTCAAACCCAACTAGTTTCCGACTTTAAGCACAAGTTAAATACGTTTTAAAGCCATATTCCGGCACTTTAAGTCCCCTATGGAGTTACCCATATAAAACCTAATGAAATTTTTCACAATTTGATAAATATATTGTCTATATGGTAAACTCTACGCTACTCTGAGCACTCAACTATAGTTGTGAACTCCATAAAAATGTCTGGGAACTGCCAGGCAACATATATGGCTCTCTTGACATGACTAAATTTCATTTTTACCGAGTTCTCTGATGTAAATGACTCGTTTTATGTTTGAACTACTTGATTGTTATTCGTCTGTGAAGTGGAAATACTCTTTGCAAGTTGTTTGCACTCCGTTCTCACGGCCCAGCTTCTCGGGGCTCCCGTCATAAAATCCCCTCTAGAGAGGATTCTCGTTTCGCTTTTCTGTTTAATTTTAAACATTTGATTTCGGGCCACATGCAGGCAACGTGAGTGCAACGAGCAGATCGAGGGGGGAGCAGGAGCAGAGGGAGCAGGAGGAGCCGGCGGAGAATTGTCATAAATTCCAGGCAATAAATTTCTATTTGTTTTATTTCGCCATTGCTATTTTTGTGTTGGAGCCAGGCTATAAGTTCGCTTCCCTTCGCCATTTTCCCTCAGCGAAGCGTGCAGAAATAAAAATGCTGCCTCTTGCCTTGGATTTGCGTTGACTTTTTATTTCCGGCAGCTGGCTGGCTCCTGGCTCCTGGCTCTTGGCCTGTTTTCAGTGTCAAGTCGCAGCTGCAAGTTTCAGCCAAGTTAGCCATGCAGTTGGCCAGCTCTGCCCTGTCTCGAGGCGCTAATAAGTTGTGTCTCCTCCTTGGCCAAAAGGAAAATCGATGGAGCTCGTGGCAAGTGATTGGTGCGCCTGTCACAAAATCCGCTAAGCACCCGGGACACACACTCATCGTTCGTCGTTCCGGCTGACATGTAATGAGCCCGAAAGCTGGAATCTGAAGGCAGAAATCTGAAGGCTAAAATCTGAAGGCTGATAGCTGAAAGCTGAAAGCTGAAGGCTGATAGCTGAAAGCTGAGTGCTGTCTTTAAGTCTGCATAGTTTAACGAGTCACTGGGCCTCGGCTGATTCCATTAGCCTTCTGGGTCGTGTGGCTGTTATTGCATTAACCCATTGTTGGCCGCCCCAGAAAGTATGCTATGCTGGAATTACAACTCGCGTGTCTCCCGCGCAGAGCGGCTGCAGTTTCTGTTGTTTCTGTAGTTTCTGTTGCAGCTGAATGACATGCAAACGTTGCATTATGAATGTTATTATAAAATCTCGCCCAGCTAGCGCGGCCAGCGGGGGAGCTGTGGGGATCAGCGGTTCAGGGGTACAGCGGTTCAGCGGTTCAGCGGTGTGTGTATGCATTTAAACGACTCTATTTACCACAAAATGGCTGCCAAACAACAACATGCCAGCAAACAATGAACGATAATAATAATGACCCAACAGCAACAACAGGGCTACCAAAAGGATACACGGGGAGAAATTATAGAGGGAAGAGTCCTTTAGAAAAACATCTGATAAAAGAAGAGAATACCTTAAATGAGATCCTAAGTGTGGAAACTAGTTTAAAAAAAAATTCTTTAAAAAAATCTACAACATCTAATAAAAGAACAGAATACCGAGAATGAGTTCTTAAGTGTGGAAACTGGTTAAAAAAAAAAACTTTAAAAAATTCTACAAGTATAAAACATCTGATAAAGGAACAGAAGACCAAGAATGAGTTCCTAAATATGGAAACTAATTTTAAAAAATCTTTAAAAAATTCTACAAGTATATTTCAAACCTTAAAACTCAAAACATACTTAAATTAATATATTTTGAGACATTAAATCTATTTTGTCTTAAGTTTCCTTTGCTTTTTTGGCCATAATTTACACTTAATTACCTCTCACCCCTAAGTACCTCGATATTCTCCCAGTGTAGCTGGAGCAGCAGCAGCTGAAAAGGCAAATGTTGTAATGGCCAGCTGAAAAATACACTCTAGTGGGAGTTACGAGTGCCAGTGTGCACTTTGCAGCTATTTAAAATTTAAATAATAGCAGAACACCAAAAAAAAAAGCTACAACAAGAAGGAGAATGAGGCACAACCGCACGGAATAATAATAAATCATGGCAAATATATATTTTCATACGCACATGCACATGTGTGTGTGTGTGTGTGTGTGTGGTGTATACACACATAGTGTTTTGCTAGCATTGTTGGCAGCGTTATGCCATTTGGGCCAATGTTTTGGCCTGCTCTGGCGCCGCGTGTTGATTTAATAGTCGTGGTCACAGGCATTATGGCATGCTCATGATTGCCCCGAAAATACGTGACCCCCGGTAGCCCCTTATGGCTCGTAAACCCGTATATCGCACATTGTTCCGGACTGGGCGTTTTTTTATGCAAATTTTCCTCATATATGCTGCAAAACTGCCATTATTTATTGTGTATTTAAACAGATTACGTGTGAGCAGCAGGAGCAGCGGAGCAGCAGGAGTCGCGCACATCCTTTAGCAAATTGAAAGCCAGAGGCGAGAAGTGATGGCTTTGATTATGAGATGGCAGCCAACCAAGACGTCGACATCTGTAAGCCGGTGTGCAAGTGTGCCATAAAAATTCAAATTCCCCCAAAAAGCCGCTCGCGCTCATATGCTCCACAAATCTCGCTTAATTGTTGTTGCGGTTCTGCAGCGAAATTTCATGCATTCTAATTTATGCAAATCTGCAGAGGAAGGAGAGCTAGCGGGCGAAAAAAGGTTAACAAAGGAGCGGCGGGGCTGCGCCTTCGGTTTTGTTTCGTTCTGCACTTGTGCATCCGCACAATGGCCGAAATAACACAACAAGGAACACCACTCAGAGAGAGGGGAGAAAGGGGAGCACCTCGAATAAAATGCAATGCCAAACAAATGCAAACCGAACGGAGCTCAGCTGAGGCGAAACAGTCAGGCAAGCAGCCAGCGCATCGGGCCACTTGGCGTATACGTAATTCGCATTTGGGCAAAGGCAGGCAACACGAACAACAATTGCAATGGCTACGTGCCAGGACGACACAGAGAGAGGGAGAGAGAGGGAGAGAGGGAGGGAGAGGGAGAGGTAGAGTGGGAGCCAGGAGGTAAACGGTATTAATGGCAGGACCTTCTTTTTGGCAGCAGTTGGCAAGCGTAACAGAAATAGCTGCAATGCGACTTTTTCGCTTTTTGGCTGTTGATGTCTTTTGCTGTATATGTTGCACGTGCACTGTCTCTGGCTCAGTCTCCTTACCCTGCTCCTTCCCCTGCTCCTGCTCCTTCCCCTGCTCCTTCCCCTGCTCCCTCTCCAGCTCCTGCATATATGCAGTACATACAAATCACTCGAGAGTCTATGCGATGCTCCAAAGTCCCCCGTAAGTAATCGAATGCTAATGGAAAACTGTTGCTCATAAATATGCCAGCCAGCAATTTGTCGAAGACAGGCCATAAAAACTACAAGGGCCATTTAACTTATGAGTGGTCGGTGTAGGCTCTCACCTCCCCCAGTAAAAAAAGACTCAGAGACAGAGAATCAGAACCACAATCAGAATCACAAGGATACCCATGGTCCTGGGCCAATTGCCAGCGGCGTCGGTGGCGGCGTCTACGGCTCTTCAGCGTCATCAACACATCGTGTACGTGACTTTGCTAACAAAAATTAACAATTTCATTAGTGGCCTCCGTTGCAGGAGGCAGGCTGAAGACTGAAGACTGCCGACTGAGGATTGGATGCTGGTTGCCAGTAGCCGCTTGCCGGCTGAAGGATGGATGAAGAAGATGACGTAGTGTCAGCCGGAGCAAGGCAAAAAAAAAACAAAAAAAACCAAGAGCAACAGCAGGGCACTTGGAAAAAAAGAAAGTGTAACTAGTCGGGTTTGATATGGGAATAATATATATAATAACAAGGAAGGTTTTGGGTTGATAAGCAAAAGGTATTATAAAAAATAGCTCTTCAGATCTTGAAACAATTAATTTTTTAAGCCGAAAAGTATATATATTAATATCTTAAAAGGAAGAAGCCATTATAATTAAATAAGGTTTTAGTGGCGAATCGAAAGATATGCGGCATTTGGCTGTCAACGCATTTTTGGCCATAATATGCTCTCCAGAAGACATCATTTATAAGAATTTTTGGGTTCTTAAATCGGTAGTTTTTTATCCTAATTTATTAGAAAAATCAGAGTTAAGAAATAAATCATTGCTTAATTAAATAAGGTATTAGTGGCGAATCGAAAGATAAGCGGCATTTGGCTGTCAACCCATTTTTGGCCATAATATGCTCTACAGAAGACATCATATATACGAATTTTCGGGTTCTTAAATCGGTAGTTTTTTATATCCTAATTTTAGGGACAACTCAAGGTTAAAAATATTCATAACAAAGTCAAAACAGCCTCAAATTCAATTCGGAAAGCAGTTTTGTGTTAGTTTTTATTAGGTTAATTAATCTGCATATCGAATTTATAAATTAGGAAAAATAAAATTTTTGTCAATTTTTCACAATTTTAATGATGGTACCCCTTATCATTTTTTCAAAAATTGGGCAAAATTTTTTTTCTTAGTTTTTCAAATATTTTATTGCCAACTAATTAAGATTTAAACGGCGAATCGAACCATATACGGCATTTGGCTGTCATTCCATTTTTGGCCAAGTTATGCTCTTCAGAAGACATCAAATGCGGATTTTTGGGTCCTTAAGTCGGCATTTTTATATCCTAATTTTTGGTCAAATCATTTTTAAGGCAATATGTTATTATTAAACAATTAAGATTTTAGCGGCGATTCCGAATATAAACGGCATTTGGCTGTCATTCCATTTTTGGCCAAGTTATGCTCTTCAGAAGACATCAAATGCGGATTTTTGGGTCCTTAAATCGGCATTTTTATATCCTAATTTTTGGTCAAATCATTTTTAAGGCAATATGTTATTATTAAACAATTAAGATTTTAGCGGCGATTCCGAATATAAACGGCATTTGGCTGTCATTCCATTTTTGGCCAAGTTATGCTCTTCAGAAGACATCAAATGCGGATGTCCTAATTTTTGGGACAACTCAAGGTTAAAAATATTCATAACAAAGTCAAAACAGCCTCAAATTCAATTCGGAAAGCAGTTTTCTGTTAGTTTTTATTGGGTTAATTAATCTGCATATTGAATTTAGAGATCAGAAAAAATAAATTTTTGGCCAATTTTTGCAAATTTTAATGATGTAACCCCTTATCATTTTTTCAAAAATTGGCGAAATTTTTTTTTCTTAGTTTTTCAAATATTTTATTGCCAGCTAATTAAGATTTAAACGGTGAATCGGAAAGTATACGGCATTTAGCTACCTTTTAATTTTTGGCCAAGTTATGCTCTGAAGAAGAGCTCAAAGATACCCTTTTTTGTAATTGGCATTCTAATACCCTAATTTTAATAAATTTAATAAATTTTAAACCATAACTAATAATATAAGAAACCCATAAATCATAAACCTTTGATGCCTGACTTAAGAGCTATATAGTATCTACTAGATACTTCAAGAACTAAGTAATATTTGAAGCCCTATCTGGGCTAATTTACTTCAAAGCCTGGGAAATATTAAATATTGGTGACATTTTCGCCCCTGTGTAAGCTGAAAGAGAGAAAAAACAGAAAAGAGCTGACGGGTAGGAAAAAAAAATTGCTGCCACTTATCAAACAGACGCCCACACTCACACACACACTCACTTCCTGTCTGTCTGTATTTGGTCCTCCAATCTGAGGGTGTGTGAGTGAGTGTGTCAAACTAACGAACCGCGTTGTCCTCACACGCCCCTCCCTATCTCCCTGCATCCCTGTCCCGGTGTACCGCCCACTGGCTCTGCAGTCATTTACAATACGTCTAAAAAGGCGCTGCGTGCCGTACGTGCATCAAGTGCGCTTCAAATGCACTTCATTGCCTCCGAGACACACACACACACACACCCATACACACAGGGAGGGGCACACACTGGCCAAACACACACTCCCCGGCAATTCACACCCACATATAGAGTGCTTAGGCTTTGTGCTGCACAAAGTAAATGAAATCGTGTAAGAGCAAAGAGGAGCAGCAGCAAAAAATGGGGAAAAATCACAAGAAAACACACGGGGCAAGGGGCACGGGGAGAGACTCGGCAGAGACATCAAAAAGCGCTGGCTCAGTTGCGGCTGCCGCCACCTTTTAGATATACAGATACACAGATACACAGATACTCGTACTTACAGATACACTCGTGCTCCAACACAGACACACATTCGCACACAATCAATTGCCTAAAGTAGTTTGTAAAATGGGATAAAGTTGCAGTAAACTGGGGATCCCGCTGCAAAAGGATTCCCCGAGACGGTCTCTAATGAAAACGTAAAATCCAGCCGCACTTATCCTCCGTCGCCGCCCCGTCCCCCCGATTTTCCCAGCTGAATTTTCCAGCTTTATTTGCCCAAGATTTGTGAGCAAACATACATGGATTTCGGCTGGGTTTCCTCTGCGTCTTTACGGTGTTTCTTTGCTTTACTTTTCACTTCTTTTTTTTTTTTGCGCCCGACTTGTTCTTTCTTATTATTTCGATTTACTCGTATCTGGCGTATCTGGCGTATCTGGCGTATTTGGTGTATCTGCTCTGCTCCTTGGGAAAGGCGCACTGCAGTCATTTTACTCGAGACCCCCTTGGGCAATTTTAAGACCGTTCCCCCTCCATCTAACTGGCTCGAATTCTTAGCCGGCTTTCTCCCTCAATTTTTCCTGATTTTCCCCGAGTGCGCTTGAAATTTTGAGGGCAGCCAAGTGAATCTGTCAAACGGCAAATACGAGTAAATAATAAAATCAAGTTGCCGGGCTGGTAATGTGCTCGAAATTGATTTTTTGTTGCGCCAGACAACAGGCCCAGGCACAGGGCGACACAATGGGCCAAGGAGGGGACCCGGCAAGGACTCTGGGCAAATATTTGGTCAAAAATTGCCGTTCAGGTGTTGGTTCTCCGTGTTTGTTTGAGCTCTTTAGCAAGGCCATAGACAAAAGGCTGGAAAATAGGGGAAATCGGTTTTTTGTGAACCTTTAAATTAGTTTGTTGTTACTTACTGAATGTTACACGAACTAAAAGGGCTAGAAGGTTACTAATTTAAGGCAAATTATAAAGGCTTTAACTTTCATTAATCTAAGTAAAAATAGTAACCATTTTATCTATAGAATGTAGCCGGTCTTGGTCCTAGTATCCCATCCTTGAAGGCCATGCAAAGTAATTCTTTTTTGGCTGTTGTCCCCGGCAGGGCGGGCCTGTCAGCTGAAATGCCCGCTGAAACGCAACGAAAGCCCCTAAATCAATAAAAGTTTCGATGGCTTAATACCAAAACGGAAGCGGTGCTGGCAGCGGCGACGACAGTCGCTAAGTCCACGAAAATATGCCGCCATTCTGGGTGCTGGGTTCTCCATACTATTATTGCATTCCCAGTGCACTACATTTTTTATTGACTTAGTTTCGAGTGGCAGCGCCGCAAAGTTTTGCAACTCTTCTCTTCGGAGGCAACTTGGCCATTATTGGGCGCTGCCTACTTTAGGCGTTGTCTGGCGATAGTTTTTCGGCTTTGCGATTACAAATGAGATTTATACGGCCATTTCCGTGCCATTAGAGGAAGTGCAGGGCCTGGCAGGTCCTGGTCTGTGCCTAGTCGAGTGTGCGGCCATAAAGAAGCCGGGGAAACCAAACCAAATGTAAAAAAAAAGAAAGAAATTACACTTACACCCTTGCCCTTACTCATATTTTTGCTGGCCTTGTCGCATTAACCGACGCTTTTTCATTTACTTCCCTTGTGTTCGTTCGCAGGCCAACTTGTCAGCGGAGCGGCACGCCTAATGTCCTTTTGATAGGCTCTCCTCGGCAGGTCCTGGTCCTGGATGTGTCCACTGCAGCGGCGCCAGAGCCTTGATAAATTATCGTGTGAGGATGCAGATGCAGGATGCAGGAAGCTGGATGCGGCATGCTGGCTGCTGTCTGCTGGCTGCTGTCTGCTGGCTGGAGGATGTCCTGGCAGCTGCAGCAAATGATGCTGCATAGAACTAACTGGCGTAAACTGGCGAGAACTGGCGGAAACTGGGAGAACTGGAAAACCGCTCACCTGCGACGATTTTTAATCTATTTTAAATGATTGTAATGGTACGGTGCGACCGGATGATGGTTCACAACGACCGTGTCCTTTCAACGGGTCGGTGGGACTTTCGTCCGTTTGTAACGCCATTTGTCAACGATTTATCAGTGTCCCGGGATTATTTATGATGTCGCCTCCAGCCTACACAACTATATATGCACCATATATGTATATGTATCTATATGTCGCATCTGCCGTCTATCGATAGTGGCATTAATTGATTTGTAATTGCATCCGGCGTGTGAAATGAATGCCGAGCTGACGCTAAAACGCCGGCTCTTAATAATAATAATAAATAGTGATTGCGAGTCTTAAATATGTGTGTATTTGTATTTATTTATGCATATTTCATTTGAACAATCGATAATATCTTTCTGAATGGGTTAACAACAGGCAAAACGTTCGTTTTCTGGGTCTCTGCGTGCACGAGAATAATAACAATAGTTGATGGTCCTCGCCAGCTGATGGAGCTGGCACTCGCTCTCGGACTCAATAACATTAACATGCAGCTTTACAAATAGATAATTGTATAAATTGTATAAATAATTTGACTATTGACTAGGGATAAATTTGTCGCGTTTGCTTCGGTTCTTTGCTAATTATTGGCTAATGTGTATATTTGGATAGCTTGCCATGCCGAATGCAGCTGCGGAATAAATAGAACATCGAATGGATTGCACTGGGGCGGCGCCTAACTACTTAGCACTAATTTGGGCCGAGATTCTGTTACATTTCGCGAACTTCCGCCATTTTGGAATATTTAAATTTTCAAATTCTCGATTTCCGTTTGCCGCTTTCAATTCGCCGCCTTCAATTCGCCGCGCGGCCTAACTCACCACACGGGTGGGCAACTCGGCTAGCCTAGAGCGCGGGGTTCTTAACTAGACTACGGTCAGGTTTCTTCGATTGGCAAGAAAAGTAGAGCTTGGCCTCGGACTCCTATGAGATGTAGAGCTCCACGCAGGGGTTGCTCACGAGGGGCGTGGCAGCGGCCACTCCGCCGGCCCCCTGACTGCCCGTCTTCAAGGGTGGCGCCGCCGCTGCGCTTCCTGCCCCCGCAGCCGGGCCATGGTTCGTGTCTATGCTAAGCAGCGTTTGTGACGACGTGGCAGCGGCGGCGACGGCGGCCGCCTCCTGAGCTGATCCTGTGGGCGTGGCACCTGCCTCAGCCATAGGCGTGGCACACTCCCTCGTTGTGCCGTTCACGGCGATCGCCGGCACGGCCAGCTTGCCCGAGGCAGAGCCGGAAGTGGAGCTAGAGCTGGAGCTGGAGTTGGATCCTGCGCTGCCGCTGCTGGCGCTGCTGCCGGAGAACTGCTTGGCACCGGGCACAAAGGACACGGCCGCCTTGGTGGGCGTGAGTATCAGGCCGGCGCTCGTGTGGGGAATGGCCACGCCTTGCGGTGACAGCGGCGAGGGCGGAAAGAAGTCCAGGGGGTACTGATAGGGAAGCGGATTGTATTAATATTCCATTATCTCTATATAGATTCCCCCGATTTCTTGGAATTGGGTAACTTACCAAAGGCTGCGATGGCGAGTGCGCTCCCGGCTGGCTGAAGTAGGTGGTGGGCGAGACGGGCGGACTGGGGTAGGGCCAGTAGACGAGCGGCGGCGGGTAGAAGGCGGACGCCGGATGGTGCGGATGCGGATGCGAATGGGGATGGGCGTGGTGCGGATGGTGGTGGGCGCGCGGCGTGGCCAGCAGGGGTGTGTGAGGCGGCGGCGGCGGCGGACCCGCTCCGTAGGCGGGGAACGGAGCGCCGAAGTGGGCGCCCAGCACAGCGGCACCTAAACCAAGGAAACAAGCAGACATTCGGTTACTCCCGGCTGAAGAAGAAGACTCTCCCAATCTCGAGGGTGATCCCTAGCGATAGAGGAGGAGTTGTCACTCGGGACAGGGGATCCATTGGTAACAGGGGTTGTGAGTATGACTTGCAGAGGGAGACATATACAAGATATACAGGTATATATGCGGGTATAGCTCAGCAGATCTTCCTGGTTCTCTTTCTAGATATATTCTTTTTTTTTCTTATTCTTTTTTTGGTTACTAGGTTAGTTTGGTGATCTTAACTCCGTAGCTAGCTGGGTTAGTCGGTTGGGTTGGGGGTTTGGGGTTAGCAGGGGCAAAATCGTATTCAATCACTCACCGTTTAGACATTGCAATATGGTAGGAGAGACATATATATATAGTACTTGGTAGTTGGAACGAGTATCTTACCACCTCACCACCAGAGACCATGAAAACAGTTGCGCACAACAGGTACAAGTACGAATTTGGAACATGTTTAGCCGATTTAGATATAGATTTATTGATTGTTTGTTGTTGTTGTTTGTTGGTTGTTTAGAGTCGATTGTACGAGTATTGTTTAATCCAAGCACCAGGCCTTGAGAGGCAGTATATTATGCACCCGAAGGACGACTGCGCCGAGTTACATACAGGATGCGTCTATGACTAGTACGATCATGATGGACATTCCACTTAAAGTTACGAGAGCACCATATATATACTTATATGCAGCTAGAACAGTGACGGAAACAGAACCCAATAACACTCCAAATGCCGACTCCGATTTCCTCAGATCCACTGAAAGTCCGCTGAAAACGCGATCGAGTGTAAAGCTAAGCCCAAGCCCCGGATACCCCAGTTACATGTGTACATATATAGAGTGTGGCTATGAGGGTATGGTGTGGGCGGATACAGGGGACAGGGTATCGAGGATTTGGGATGGGTAGTTACGGGTCCAGGAGGAGCAGATACCCTCCTCTCGGTACGCGATTAGTAGGGAGCATATTAACCCATTGTATGACTTAATCGTGTGGGGTTTTATTAGTTAGATCGATCCGATCCTCTACTCGCCGGGATATAACACACACAGAGAGCGACAGAGATGGAGGAAGATATAGATAGAGAGAGAGAGAGAGCGTAGGCGGTATGTCGTATTTTATTGATGTAAAAAATTAATCAAAGATTGTTCGCTAACATCTAGTGGTAATAAAAAAGAATGGAATATCAAAAATCGTAAAAGTTTCCAGAAAAAACATTAAAAACTGCTGTTGTGCGTACGAACTAGTTAAGTAGATATTATTGATTATGTGTGTGCTGGTTGATTCTTTAAAGTGGCCACAGAACCCGCTCGGAAGCCACTCGATTGCCATACGACTACTAAGACTAAAAGGTTAAATTAGGCTAAGGATTAGGCTAGGCGCTGGCCATCTCTCCCATGCCTTTCTCTCGCCAAGCTCGATGTACTCCCAAGCCGAGCGGAACTGAGTGTTAGACGCAGCGGGGGCAGGGAGGATTGGATCCTGGGGATCTATCCCCAGGTAGACGCTGACAGGAAGCTGGGAGGTGTGTGCAAGGCCGAGTGCCTGCTAGCTTGAGGATTCTCCTGGAGTCCTGGAGCTAGCAAGTCCTCGGCCGGGGATGTAAGCCCGTGTCACCAGTAACCAGTTATCATCCGTTTCAAATGCAGACTAGACACACACACACACTATATATGTTTAGACACTAAAGCGGACCCAAAACTTACAACAAGCTTTAGATAGATTGATCCCGAGACTAAATTAGTGATGACAGAGAACACACAGACAGTGAGGGGGGTAGATATATCGGGGGATATACATAGTAGAGAGTGATAGGTAGAGAGAGAACTATCCCGTTTGCGACTAACACCAGTTACGCACACTTAAGAGCTACACCATAGATCTAGGCACTATTTATAGGGTGTTCCAGTGATGCAAGTCAAAACGATGAGATTAACATTATTAATTGATTGATTAACTAGTTAGCGGCCATTGAAAGAGGCACGGGAGAAGATCGCCGGGTAGAATTTAATTAATTAATTAATGCAAACCCATTCTTCAAGTCGCGCCATCATCTTCGTCTTACAGCTAGCTCGTATAAATGTAAATGTATATATATGCATATAAACCGATGGGCTCACAACTGACTCCACCGATCAGTTACAGTTACAGAACTGTGTATTATATCGTCTATATAAGTAGATTCGCTTAGCCCGTGTGTTGTTAGCCCGTAAACAGTTCTCGGTATCGTATATCGATATCTGATTTGGGTTTCGGTTTCAAAATTCAGCTTAAATATGCGCTTGAGCCAACACCTGACGTCGTTCATGGCGGGAGCCTGGCACCCGGTCGGGTGTCCGGCGTTCGTAAAAAGAGGAGGGACTCCGCCAAAAGGGTAAACATTAAAATTAGATTGCACTGAAGGGGCATTCCGCCGAATAGCTGCCACTCTCCGGCCATGAACGACGTTAGCCTCTGTTGATTGCCTTCGAATCGGAGGGGGCGGACAGGGGTGATATGGTATATAAATCAGACATATATGTGTATTCCGCCCCCTGCCTTAGCCACACACGCCCGCACACACAAACACCAAGCTTTCATAGAATTGACAAGATCAGGTGTGTGCGTGGAAATGCTTAGTAGAACACAAGTGGTCACAGGACTCTTCCTAATTTCCCTCTGTGTTAGCCGGTTACAGATGCATGTGTGTACGTGAGCAGTGCTTAGGGATGTGTGTGTGTGCCCGCGTGTGTGTATAAGGTTCATGGGGTTCCCCGGATCTGACCAAGTGATAACAGCCCTTATATCCCCTAAGATATTTACTAGTAATATGATGTAGATGTTAGGATCTCTTAAGATATTCAAAGATAATGGGACATAAGGATCGTTAGTCACTGGATCAGCTCTGGCAAGTCGCCCAAGTTATTATAATGTCTATAGTAAGTATTAATCGCTTAGACCATAGACAAGTATGCTTAGGCTACTACGAGTACTCCATACAAGAAAAGTACTTAAGTCTACGTTCCAAGTTGGTAATTAAGCTCTAGAGAATGTCTGGTATGCAGGTGTGTGAGTGTCGCCACGATGGTACATATGATATATATGGTATATATGGTTACTGAATGTGGTGTGTGTGCTTTCAGATGCGGGTATTACTCTCGTATGTTATGATCGAGCGAACGCACACCCGTCGCCCACCCGCGGAATGTGCCCGAAGTGCTGGAGTTATCTCAGGCCTCAGATCCCACAGATCTATATGCCCGGATTGTAGTAGGAGTAGACGCTACTTGGAGTGCGGGTCAGAGCCCGCTTGGCCGCACTGGCCGCTGCCGCCGCTCCGGCTGCCTCCTGCTGGAAGGCGTTCTCGTAGGAGCGCTTCATGGAGCTCCCTGCCGCGGTGCCGGCGGAGGTGGCTGCAGCTGCCCCAGCCCCGGCTCCGGCTGCTGCTGCCCCCGCAGCGGTGGGCATGTAGCCCAGCGGAAAGGGCGGCAGATAGGCGGCCGACGGACGCTGCATTAGGACAAACTGCGGATGATGGCCCTGCTGCAGCATGGCGCTGGCGTAGAGCTGTTGCTGCTGCTGCTGAGCCTGCTGGTGCTGCAGGTATAGGTGCGGATGCTGTTGCAGCATGGCGCTGGCATAGAGCTGCTGCTGCTGGGCCTGCTGCACCTGCTGCTGCTGCTGCTGCTCGGCGGCCAGGGCAGCTGCTGCCGCTTGCTGGCGCACCAGCAGACTCTGCTGGGCAATGAACTGGGCCTGCTGTTGGGCCAACAGGGCGGGCGTGGAGCCCGCTCCGGCCGAAGATCCCGGCGGGGGCAGGGAGAAGGGATTGAGCGAGTAGCTCGGAGGAGCCAAGGCCACCGCTGCGCTCTGCAGCGAGGCAGCGGAGTGAGCAGCAGCGGCCGAAGGCTGAGCGGCCATGAAGGAGGCCAGTCCGCCGGCAGTTGAAAGATTCGGCAGTAAGGCCGATGAAGCAGGCAATCCGTGGTGGGCGGCTGCGGCGGCGGCGGCAGCTACCGCTGAGTGGGCGTGGCCCGGGTGCGTGTGCGGATGAGTGTGCGTGTTGTGTGAGTGGGAGCCGCCCAGCGGACTGAGCGGACTGAGCGACTGGGCAACGGAGCCAGCGCTGGCGCTGACCGTCGGCGACTGACCACCGACCGCCGAACTGAACATACCCGAGGTGGCCGCCAGCAGCGAGGTCTGCTTGTGGGCATGGCCAGCGTGATGCGGAGGCGGCGGCTGGGCCACAGGGGAGGCCAGGCCGCCGTTGAGGACCATGTTCATGTCGTCGCCGGAGCACTGGAACACCTCGATGTAGCGGAACTTCTTCCCGAACACCATGTACTGGTTGTGCTTGCGCTGGGCGCACAGGCGGGCCGAGTCCTCCGAGTCCATTTGGATGAAGGCCTCGCCACTGGGATGTCCCTGAAATAAATAAGTTTTATTATTTGTTTGGTCGAGTGACTGTAATTTTGCGGACTCACCTGCGCATTGATCACCATGTGCACGCCCTGGTAGATAATGTTCTTGGCAAAGTCGTCCAGAAAGTGGAGAATGTGCTCGACCATGGCCTCGTAGGGCAGTCCGCGCAGCCGAATGCAGTTCTTGGTAGTACCCGAGGTGATGAGGTGCTGTGTAGGGAGAGGGAGAGCGGCATGGGGCACCGGAGGGCAGAGGTTAGCTGACTGTGTGGCTGCGAGGCTGTGACCGAGGCTGTGGGCACCCACCTGCGGCAGCAGCGGCAGCTGCATCGTGGGCAGCTGGGCGATCAGCGGCGGCTGACTGTGCCCGCCGCCCGACTCGTAATTCTTAGGGTCCATCGAGCGATTGAGCACCTGCTGCACCTCGGCGGTCGTGGAGCGGAAGAGCTCGATGTACCGCTGCCCGATGGACTCCCGATGCCGGCCCAGAGCCTTGGGCGCATCCGTCTCGTGGGCGAACAGAACGAAGGCATCTCCGGTGGCCCGACCGTCTGGTTTCTTCACAAACAGCACGCCCTCGCTACCGTCCAGAACGTGGCAGGGCGCCGTGTCCCCAGTGGTGAAGAAGTCCAGCTGGGAGAGGGAGAATATATTGTATTAGTTTGTTGGTAATGCACTTTTAATCTCTACTTCATATCAATTACAATTAAATGCTAGCTAATCTAAACAACGTGAATCCAGGCTAGTTTCCAAGGAAGCTATCTACCAGAGACTATTATTAACCATTTGGATGATTTGGATAGTAGTTTTTGGCCAAAATATGTTGTTAGGAAGACCTTAGGTATAAGCATGGGCTTTTATGTTCCAATTTTAGGGACAACTCAGGGTTAAAAATATTCATAACTCAGCCAAAACAGCCTTAAATTCAGTTCGGAAGGTCATTCTATATTAGTTTTTATTAGGTTATTTAATCTGCATACTAAGTTTAAAGATCAGAAAAAATAAATTTTTGGCCAATTTTTGCAAATTTTAATGATGTAACCCCTTATCATTTTTTCAAAAATTGGCCAAAATTTTTTTTCTAGTTTTTTCAAGTATTTTATTGCTAAATAATTAAGCTGTTAACGGTGAATCGAACCACATACGGCATTTGGCTTAAAGTCTATTTTTGGCCAAAATATGCTGTTGAGAAGACCTCAGGTTTACGCATTTTTAGGTACTTAAATGGG